>JAVLVB010001120.1:228506-250229 GCA_032876305.1 Orestias chungarensis
GGATGAGACAAGGGGACCGAGGTGAAGAGCCAGGACTAAGAGCTAGAGCAAGAGACTTACCGGAGACGTAGGGACCGAGAAATTAAGGAACGAGAGGCGAGGGACATCAGGGGAAGACCTCAGGAAGGACAACAGGGAAATGACCACAGGGAGATGATGCAGGGACACGAGAAGGCAAGGCTAGAGGCAACGAGGGATAACGGGGAGAGACGAGAAGGCAAGGCTAGAGGCAACGAGGGATAGCGTGGAGAGACGAGAAGGCAAGGCTTGAGGCAACGAGGGATAGCGTGGAGAGTCGAGAAGGCAAAGCTAGAAACAACGGGGAACTACAACAGACGATCCAGCGGTGAGTGCATGATTGCATGTGACTTAAATATTGTGGAACCGGGGTGTGATTGGTGGAGGAGATGAGTGAATATTGCTGACAGCTGTGAATGAAGGCGGAGTGACGAGACACAGGAAGAAACCAGAACTAAACCAAACACACATTATGACACTCTAAAGTCCTTCAAAATGTTGGTACTCTTTCCTTTTTTTGCATTTCTTAACAATTGTGTTTGGTTTTAGTGGGTTTACGTTCTTGCTGAGATACCATTTTTTGTTGGGTAATTTTTTCTTCCCCAGAATATGAATTTGGAACTCATCTTCTGATGCTGGTTACTTTAGAAAGTGGCTTATCTGTCCATGGAATTCATAACCAAAAGCTTTTTTTCTTTTTTGGGCTGAGATTTTAAAAGGAATAAGGAAATCTTTTGTCCTTTCTTAAAGCACCGGAGCCCTTCTTGGTGAGTATCCATGGAAACCAGCCTTGTGAAAATATATTTTTGTAAATATTTTCTAAACTGGGATATTTTTGGCATTAGACCTTTAGAAAGCATTCAACCTGAGGTGTTTTATCCTTTTAAACCACACTGTCAGTCCACAATAAATCTTTACATTTAGGGTGATCCTTCTTAAATTTCAAATTCAACACAAAATAATCAGTAGGAGACCTGAGTTAATGCTTTGATATATATTGGACAGATCTAATCAACCAGTATAGTAACTGAGCAGGCAAAAAAACAAATAAACACAAATTCTTTTATGTTTAAATTGGACTGAGAAGGGTAGGTTTGGAGATCTATTTAATTGGCTCTAGAACAAAGGTAGGTGATGACAAAAGCAAGTCCCAAGATCCTTCTTTGCAACAAACTCAAGTAGGAAACCAAGTAGCGGAATGGGTAGCTTCTGGTCTTTACTCCTGTTGTTGTACAAATTAAAAGTTTTCTTTTCCTATTATAGTTAGTTACAGGACTCATTTTGTTCTTATATGGAGACTTCAAGACTTTACAATAACATCAGCTGTTAACCTAATTGAAATAAATGGTAAATTGTACAATTCCACTTAACAATATTTACCCTAACACTGCATCCCTCTGAAGAACCATAAAAAATAAAAACAAAGACATTAACCTTTGACGCTTCTCACATTTTCAAACCCTCTCAATCAATAAATGTTCATAGTGTTGTGGAATGTTAATCAAGGTTAATAAGACACACCATGCCGAGCTCATGTGAAACTCACCCCTACTACAGTATACATTGTGGTGTATGACATATACAGATGTTAAAAACACAGTGATCGTGGCAGAGATGAAGTTCACATGTTCAGAGAAACAAGTAATGATTGATGAGCTGGAATTGTACTTTCCATGGTCGGGTTATGGTAGGTAAGTCTACAGTCCTTGCTTGGACAGCTGCTCCTCAAAACTATCCATCCTTCTCACTGAAAAACTGGTTTCTTGAAGTTTAGTAGTTGGAGCGACTGGACTGCATTGCTGTGGAAAAACATTTTGTAAGATAAAACATGCTGATAAAGTTCTGACCATCGATAAACAACCATGCTATTCTGACCAGTCACAGTTACACTTGTTTTATTTTCAAATGCAGAGGCATGCAAAAAGTTCACCAGGGGGTGTCAACAAAGGGTAGATGAAATGAGGTTAAGAACAAAGTTAGTGTCAAGAAATGGAGTGGTTCTGGCTGGTTTTGTTGTTATTCTTCCTCTGCTTTCCACCAGTGGCATTCTAGAGGCTGCTGCCTTTCTGGAGATGCAGAGCTGGCAGCACCTTGGCCACAGGTGCTGCCAATCCAGCCAATCAATGCTGTGGAGTTCAATAGGATAAGGCCTGCAATCATTCAGTGCCTGGTTGTTGCCCTAGCATGGTACTTCCTAGCCTCTATGTTTCTCTCCTGAGTGGTATGCGGTTTTTCTCGTATTGTCCCTAGTAACTCTCTTTCGTGTGTGAATTCCAGGTCAAACCCTC
Source organism: Orestias chungarensis (assembly GCA_032876305.1). Lineage (NCBI taxonomy): Eukaryota > Metazoa > Chordata > Actinopteri > Cyprinodontiformes > Cyprinodontidae > Orestias > Orestias chungarensis. Next base: position 230,813 of record JAVLVB010001120.1, read on the forward strand.
ATTGGATCATTGTAGTGAAGTATGTATTCAGTGAAGGGCCCCCTCCTCTTTGGCCCTGGGCATCATGATCGATGATCAGCTGACCTTTAAGGATCAGGTTGCCTCTGTTGTTCGACCATGTCGCTTCTATCTATCCAACATCAGGAAGATTAGGCCATATCTAACTCAACATGTAACACAGCTCCTAGTTTAGACGTTGGTCATTTCCCGCCTTGACTACTGTAACACACCCCTAACAGGTCTTGCAGCCTGTGTTGTGAGACCGCTACAGATGATCCAGAATGCTTCAGCTCGCTTGGTTTTTAACCAGCCGAAAACTGTAAACACTACTTTTTATTCCATTTCAACCATTTTTTTAAGGAAATTTTTTATGTATAAAATTGGAATCTTTCTTCAATAGCTGCCAGGTCATGTGACCCTCTCACTCTAAATCAATCTTACATTGTTCTTCTAGATGGCACAGATGAGGTACACTTCTTTTCATTCCATTTTAACCAATTTTGACTGAATTAGAGTAAGAGGGTCACACGACGACGGTGTGTGTGTGTGTGTGTGTGTGTGTGTGTGTGTGTAACAGGTCACATAATAAAAACATCAACAACAACTCCATTAACTCAAATAGGAATGGTGTTTGTTATAATTTGTATTTAAACAAAGATATCAAAATAAAATATTAATACAAATAAACTAATATAGAATATATTTACATACACATAGAAGATGACTTATTTCCAGACTTTCTTTCTTTTGCTTCCTTTCTGCAAGTGTTGGGTTTTGCAATGTTGTGTAGCCTTATTTTAAGAGACACAGACACAAAAAATTACAACAAATTGGAAAAGTGATCGTCAATGCCAAACTGTGTCTCGTCAATGTGTTCCCCATGCTGAAAATCGTCCTCTGTTCCAATTTTCTTCCAGACGATGTAGGTGACTTTTGAGGTCTTTGGAATTTGCTTTCCTGAAACCTGGTGAATCATCCTCTCTTCGGCTCTCAGCCCAATCACCATGCCTTGTGATGGAATCAATAGGCCACTGTTATTTTTCAGGACAGGAAAGTGGTAGCTTTCATCAAATGATGATGGTACAGCATCTTCTCTTCCCTTGCTCCAGACTCTCCACTCTTTCTAAAGCTTCATTTAGTCCAGCCTTAAGAATGGTAAGATAAGCAAAATAGAAATAGCTATGAACCTACTAGAAAGAAGGAGGGAAGAATGTTTTGTGCTTTTACGATGACGGATATTTTACCTGAAGGTTTATGAAAAATCTCCTGTTGATAATTAAGTCTGTATGCACCTTAAAAGGAAGCATAATGTCCACTGCGAGCACCAAGATCTTCTAACAAAAGCCAAAGGAATTGTAAAGAAAGAATTTGTAGTTTATCTCTTGCTACTTATTATAGCTGTACAAGATATGATTTTAACCCTATAATTTGTGTATGGGGTTCTGTCTTATAAGCATGTGTTTTTGAATGTTATTTAATGTAGTATAATAGAAAATATTATTGTATATAGTATGCACTGAGCATGACATTAGTTGCTTTCTGACCACATAAACTTTATAAATATATAAATAGGTTAAGCTTTACTGGTAATGTTAGTTCAAAGAATATGGTAAGGAAAAAAATCCATCCACAATTTTGTTTTGAACATTGAAATTTTCCATTGGCAAATTCAGTTATATGCCATGTGGGGAAAGAAATAAATTACCTACTTTGTATGCAGTTTGAAGGATAGTTTAAAATGAATACAAAAACGTTGACTTTCTTCACCGAAAGTAAGCAAACGTGCTCACTTCACATAGTTTAATTTGTAGACCTTTACTTTTTAGCAGTAAAAACACTTATATTGTACAAAGTGCTGTACTGTACTAATTATTGGGCTGCTAGGGCAACACAGGAGAGTAAATAAGCAAACTGTCAATCAGTAACTATTTTTAATTTCTAGCTTTTGGCAAAGATGCAGATTGTTGCAAATTAGGTGGAAATATTTATTAACAGCAACCAACCCAGAAGAAAAAAGACTGAATTGCATATTATATAGTGTTAACGTCATAGGCAAAAAAAAGGACAATTGCGCTATACAGTTTTAATGAAAGTAAAAGAGCCTGAAGAAGCACATTCCTAAATTGCTCGAAATTCATTGTTGAATAGAACGTAGAATGTCTGTTCTTAGAAATTCAGTAAATTCAAAAGTTAGACCCTGAATTTCTGGTGTACAATGAGAACAAATTAGTTGTTAAACTCTTATCCTTTAATTTGTTTTTCACTACCCACTGTGCGGAAGAATTTGTAGCAAAGTTTAAGACTTTGTTTCTTTAAGACTCTTAAGACCAATATACTTTGACCACATGTTTAATAATGTCAACAGTGTGAAAATGAAATAAAAATGTGATACAATGAAATAATGAAACTATCATATAATTACATATAATTAATACAACATTTTAACTTTTAATTATATAAATGGTTGGGACTTAATTTGCATGATTTACTGCATAATTGACTGCAGTGTCTAAATAAGACAGAAGTCCAATTTGGGCAATAATGTAACACATAGCGTCATGTTGTGTGACTTGGAGTGGCAGAAGTGGGGTGTGAGAGAAAAATGGGTTCAGGGTGAGATCCGGGCCTTTTAATAAAGCTATCATGCTTGTTTTAAGCCGGTTGACCCACATGCACAGGAAGCTCTCAGGAAGACAGAGATCAGATAATGTTGATTTAAAGAAGTGTTGAACTGGATTCTGGAGTGTGGAACTGAGTGAAAACCACAGGAAGCACTGGAACAATGTAACAGAGGTGGTGCATATAGTTCTGGAGAAGATGAAAGTTGATTGCAGAAGTTCTTACTTTCAACAGAAGTAGAAACCGCCAGTGAGAAATGCAAAGGGTCAGAGTATCCAAGGAGGTGATTGTCCAGAGGCGCGGTGCAGATGGAGTCCAGAGGTATGGAGCGGGCAGATCTAGCAGAGCGTGAAGGAGTCGAGATCGGCGAAGAAGGTAGCTTGGTTCATGGAGGAATCTTGACAATTCAGTTTTCAGTTTTGTGGTGACCTGGTTTGAGTACAGAGGTAATAATTAGTTGCATGGAATAATGTACAAGGAAAATGAAGAGATTCTAGAAGAAGTTCACAAGGAAGCAACAAGGAAATTGGCTCTGAGAGGCAACGTTACCGATTAGTAACTAACACTCAGACGGAGTGCAGAGGGAACCCCACAGCTTTTACACCTGTATCTGCTGATGAAGATGTAAAACACTTGTGGAGCAGCACAGGTTTAAGCAGCTCAAAATAGCAGCAGCTCAGGTGCCCCCGCATGGACAACCTAAGGACAGAAGCTCAGCACCACAAAACAAAACCCCGACAAATGCTAGTGGCAGTTAGGAAAAAAACTATTCTTGTGGCATGAGGTTCTGGTCCTGGTGGACCGGAGCCTTCAGCTGGATGGGAAAGTCTTAAACATTTTCTAAAATAGGGTGGTAGGGAGAACCCAGAATGTTTCCTGATTGCTTCAGAGTCCTGGAGGCGTAAAGTTCTAGGACAATGCCCTCTCAACAGATCAAATAACATGCCTTTATCCTTGGCAGTAGCAGCAGCGTACCAGAAGGTGATGGAGGATGTGAGAATGGACTCAATAATGGCTGTGTATAAGCATACAAGTGTGCAACAAGTACATCCTCTGCTGGGTTTCTTGATTAGGGAGCTGCTGTTTAGCTCCCACTTAATTTCCTGTGATATGAGCCAGGTGAGGCTGGGTTCTTCCTGAAGTCAACAACCATCTCCACTCTAAGAGCATTGAGCTCTAGTGGGGTTTTTTTTGGGGGGGGGGGGGTTGGCCTGCACCAAGTCACCAGACAGTCTACCTCCCACCTGTAGGAAGCTGTTGGGAGGTGTCGTGGGGGATGGTTGCAGAACTGTCCCTGTCTGTCTTTCAAAGAGGCAGTAGAACTCGTTCAGGTTGTTGGCCAGGTGTTTGAAAAACTCTATATTCATGTACTTCCTGAGTGAAGTTACCTTTGTTAAAGTCACTGGCAGCAATAATGAAATGGAAGCCCAGGGTGCTTTGATTTAGGCCATCTCCAGTTTTGGGTCTAATGTATCTCATCTTCTTTCTATTGGCTCCATAGATCATCTAGAGTTCAGTTGGAAACTGCTGCTCATTGATCCACCTGTTGGTACATATTGCAGAGCTTTGATTAAGCCATTAACTTGCATCATTCACTGATTGTGGACCAGCATACAGATACAGTAGGAAAAAGCCTGCATCATGATGTTGACTTAGCAATTTCTCATATTGAGCATGCATTTTGCAAGAGTGTAATTGGCCATCTGCCATGACCAACTGGGGGATTGACAAGACAGAACCAATTTGTGAGAGACCCTGATAGGGCAATCTACCAAATACCCTTCAGAGCATCTGAACCAAATGAAACAGGGATGGAGTGGATGGGTTGTCAAGACTACTTTGTAAACAAGAATTGCTATAAAATTCTAGATGTACAAGACATGTTGCCCGATGGGTCTTAACAATGTGCCCACCATTAAAATGCTACGTGGCAAAACACAATGACAACATTATGAATTATCTTAAATATTTTCACCTCTGTGGTAGAGTTAATTTTATGTACATTTGATCTGGTAAAAACATCAGTTAAGTGGAAATTTAAAAAAAATCTACAACAAACTGGAGGAATTAGTGCACACTCTTAAATTGATGTTGAAGCCCCTTTTCATTCAAAAACAGCATTCACATAAATAGCAATAAATAATAAAGCAATAAATAGCAATGCAGTGACTCCAATGAAACACTACCTGATTGTTTATCTTTATATAAAAGGACTGGACAAGATTGGTCATTACCTAGATACAGCAGAATAATCAGAAAAGTATTTCTCTCTACTAAAACTGGTTATCTGAAGTAATTAATGTTTCTACAAAAGAGCAAATTTACTTGATTCTATCATGTATATGTATATAACAACATAAATCCAAGTGCCTACTTACATTCACATGACATGATTTTTTATATTTTCTTAGAGACCAGTCTTTGTTATTCTTGTTTGATCCAGCCTGGTTTCTGTGTTTTAGTTCCAACTAGTCTTAGTTAGATCTTCTTTATTTATTGTGCTTAGCTCTTCCTATATTGATTTGTGTTTGACCCCACTGCTCTTCTCTGCTTCTCGTATGTCATATGTTTCTTTCCTTCACCCTGCCTATCTGCTCTCCCCTTACAACTGCATATAGTTAATAATTAAAATCTCTTTATTATTCTAGCATTCTCTCTCCTAGTAGTTGCACCAATCTCTTTCTTTCTTTTACCACTGGATTTTCCTCTTGCAACTTCCTCTCTGTTGCCTGACTCGTCCCAGCTCTCACTCCAAATGTTCTTTTTAACCCTGTTACATCTAGTTGACACCATTGTCTGCTTTTAAGTCCTATCACCCCAAGCTATAACAAGTTAGGTGAATGAAACCACTGTGGAAATTGCTTAAATCATAAACCTAACAATTCCCTGGATATTATGAAAACTTGAACAGATATTAAAAGCAGAATTTATTTCAATTTTTTTTGAAAGTTAATAGTAAGTAGTTAGAAAGAAGCAGAATATAATTCTGAATGAGAGAATTTTCAACAGCACAAAGACACAACTATTAGTGGCACATCCCATATAGGGAATATTCCTCCCATGGGGGTATCTCCAGTGCCTCCTCCGCTGTTCCCCATTGTCTTAGACATTAACTGAGCACATCGTCTGTTGGTGCTTGTTCCTTGATGTATTTATGGATTTTGGTTGTTTCATCCTGGACAGTGGCTCTGACACTCACTAGACTTCTTGATTTGGGTTGGAACCCTCCATGCCTCACTCCTTGTAGGTATTTGGCTATGGCTCCGTTCCTTATGGCCTCATCATGGTTGCCATTTGCTTGTGGTATTCCCAGGTACTTGTAACTGTCCTCAAAATCAACCATACCATATGCCTTTCCAACACTGTTCAATTTCTAGTCTAAGTGGTTGTGGTCTACTGTAATGACCCTGCCATTAGGAGTAAACCTTGGCTGGTTAGGTGGAGAAGAGCCAGGTAATCCTTCTAGCTTCATTCACTCTGGAGTATCTCGTTAACACTGCAGGTCTCAGCGAATTTTAGGTTTCCTGCAAGCCCCCCTCCCCTCTTCAAGTTTTTTTATTCACTCAACTTTGCTTACTGTCCCTATTGTAATGCAAATAACCTCTGATATTACCAGCCACTGTATATGAGATCGGATAAAGGCTGAAAGAAACTGGCATCAGAACAAGAGCATGTTACAAGCATTTTGCATTACCAGCCCCTGCAACATCATACCTTTTTGCAGGAATATATTGATGAGTCATATCTAAATCTTTTATTTAGGCAAACCTATTGAACAACCAGATATCATATGGGTCCTAGTTTCTGAGCTGAGAAAAGGTCATAACCATGGTTTTCCAACAGGGCAAGGCAGAGCCTATTTTTATTATTATATTTATATTTATATTATATTATTTTTTGTTGTCCATAGTCTGTAAGCCATAATCTCAAACATCATAAGCATTTAAAAATTTCTCTCTGTGTAGTTAATCTATGTAGGGTGTAAGTTTTACTTTTTGAAATGAGTGACATAAAATATTGAAAACTGTAGTTTGTTGTGTTCAATTACGGGGTAGGAATTGAGCTTCTGTGTAGCTTGGATAGAACCCATCCAACCCCTAATCCAAGAACATCATTGTTACCTGTATGGACCTGGCTTTGGTCCCCACAACATGCAGTCAGTTCCCATATGAATAGTATTCGTTATACCATGGTTCCCACAATGTAGCAAAAACAATGCCATGTGCTCTCTCTCTCTCTCTCACAAACACACACATACACACACTTGCAAAGAGTGCTGAAATTCCATTCTCAGACACACATATAGGTCTAAGAGCCCAGAGGCTCCATTTATTACAAGGTCCATCCATCATCAACTATCATTTTAATACGGTAAGGTGCAGACATGGCTAAATTAGGTTTTTTAAAACCCTACATGGTAGGGTCTTAAGTCTTCCAAAACACATAAAATAGAACAAAACAAATGCAATCCAAAACCATGAGCTTTCCATATGTAAATATTTTGGTGCAATACGCCTTTTTTAGATATAAAGTATAATTCTTTAACTTTTAATAGGGTTTTACTGAAAATCCAATTTATTTTAGTTTCTCAACTCACTGAATCCCAAAGTAATGTTACATCCCAAAATATTCTTTACACTTTTACTAGTGCACGACTGTGATAGGAGGACCCCAATGTATAGTTGACACATAACAGTCCCTTGTCACAACCTGTATTCAAAGTTTTTACTCCATATGAATACAGGAGCTTAGGAGGTAATTAGGCAGAATACTGAATGTGAACTCATTCTGTGAAAATGCCTTGCATGGGCAGGGCTCGAGTAACAGATGAAGGGTCAGAACTGTGGAAGCACCATGGACGAAATTTTGATTTCAAAGGTGGGTGGGGAGGGGGAGAATATTTTTTAACTCTCTGAACTCGCCGATAGGCGATCACGTGTTTCATGTAGCTCCGAATAGGTCCATACACCTCAGCCAGGTAAGTCAGTTTGAAAGGCTTCTGGCGCGAAAACGAGTTTTTTCACTTTCCCCCACAAGTTTACTTGCCTAACATGAGAGTATGGCCACAGTGTTTCATAACGTACAAAAACCCATTATTAAAAGGAAAATATGTTGCTGTATATGTTTTGATTGAAGATCTGGGATGAATGCATCAGAAACAGCTTCTCTGTGTGCCTGCCAGTTCTCCAGCGCCAGGTAGAACAGGAAGCGGCGCAGAAGGCGCGCAACGCTCCCGCCCCTGCGGCGCAGCAGTCGCCCAGCCGTGCCGAACATGTCCACGCGGACCAGCCGGCGCAGCTGCTGGTAGATGCCCACGCGGGCGTAACTGGCCGAAAAAAATTTGAAAATTATTTACGTTCAGAATGTTAGTTGTGATGGAAATTTAAATCAGAGGACCCATCTTAACCCGCCAAGCTTGTAATAAACTAGCGGCAGCTAAAACACAACTAAGATAAGATAAGATAAGATAGACTTTAATGATCCCGGAGGAAATTGTTTTGCCAGGGTTACAGAGTATCAAATAACAATTAACACGACACACTCATCTCACATGCAAAACAGTACAGTACACAATCAACATATAACAATAACTACAGTACTATTTATCCCTCCTGCAGATGGAAGAGGAATTGTACAGTTTGATTGCCACAGGTAAGAAAGACCTCCTGTGGCGTTCTGTGGTGACTCTCGGTGGTCTCAGTCTCCGGCTGAAGGTGCTCTGACAGGCCGTCAGCGTGGCATGCAGGGGGTGGGAGGTGTTGTCCTTGATGCTGAGCAGCTTCCTCAGCATCTTCCTCTCTGACACCTCCACCACAGACTCCAGTTCCAGTCCCAGGACAGAGCCAGCTCTCCTGATGAGCTTGTTGAGTCTGTTGGTGTCAGCGGTCCTCAGCCGGCGGCCCCAGCACGCGACAGCGTCGAAGATGGCGCTGGCTACCACAGAGTGGTAGAACATCTGCAGCATGGTCCTGCAGACGTTGAAAGATCTGAGTCTCCTGAGAAAGTACAGTCTGCTCTGACCTTTTTTGTAGACAGTGCGTGTGTTCTTAGACAAGTCCAGTTTATTGTCTATGTGGACACCGAGGTATTTGTAGTTGGAGCAATTCTGGCGGCAGCTGTCCTGAACGGCGCTCAGTTGAAACTGGCAAGTTAAGTTAGCAAGTTTAAAATGCTTAATTAACGAAAACTGGCAATATGTAATGTTACTGTGATACGGAACAGTCAGCTAATAGTTCACAACAGCAAAAAAAAGTTGTACTTTTATCAACTTACAGTAGAAAACACAAAAAATGCACTATGTCCAATGCTGGAAATGATGGTGTTTGGAGCTATTAGCAGCTCCATGCTAATGGAATACTATGGAAGTCAATGGGAATGTCCGAATTCCCTCTCTCTCTCTCTCTCTCTCTCTCTCTCTCTCTCTCTCTCTCTCTCTCTCTTTCTATGGCGCTGATTGTAACGTTAGCTTCTAATGAGTGACGGTCTAGACAGCCAATCACACAAAATATCCAAACAAGAGAGAGCCAATCAAGTGCTGGTTGGCGGTCTAAACTCAGAGAAGCGGGCTTCAGCTTGAGCGGAAATTTGTTTTTGGACAGTAAAAAGTGCGGGGGAACAAATTGGACATTTGAAAAAGTGATTAGTTCATAATATATGTGGTATAAACGGTTTTAAATATATTCATATATTACACAGGTTTATTTAACAAAATTAGTCAACTTTAAAGCCAAAACATCCAGTTAACAAACTGTGTGACAGATTACTAACACTACTTCTAAGATTTATGAATAAAAAAGAAATAAATGCACTGGTCAATCAATGTAAATGCCAGTAAAACAATAATAGGAGCAAATAATCAATAAAATATAAAAGAAAGATCAAAATAAACAATACTAATCAACACAGCAATAAAAGATAATTCAAACATAATTTCCACAATTCCCCCTTTTGAACTCTACTAAGAGTTCACCAAATTATTTATTTGCAAAGGTCATTGCTGTCCGTTTCATCCTATCCTGTCACTGCCAACAAGGGCATCATTACATGTGGCACCTGTTTTTCAATCATGGAGGAGATCAAGCGGACAGACAACGAGCGAATACATGGAACACAACAACAACCACACGTTACCAATATAGCTATAAAAACTGCTAAAGATATTAGATTGGAAACTTTTTCAAATTGATTTGTTATGATGTATCTTTGATTTTAATTGATTTTCTGTGAAGTGCCTTGAGACGACACCTGTTGTAAATTGGCGTTATATAAATAAACTGATTCTTGAAACTGATTCTAAAAGAGACATTACCAAAGTCCTCAAAGGGGTTATTTATTCCGGAGTGCTCATGTATAGTTTCAGAGAGGGTACGGAGGCCTTCTAAGGCTTTAGTGACCGAACCGTCAGGGGCTCTGTTGTTGGAATAACGGTACAACATGCATCGCCAAACATAACTCAGACACCCCCTTTTTCAGCTAACATGTCCAATGCGATTCTGTTTTGTATGGTCATTAGGGACGTCGCGGATAATTGTTAAGCTAGCCCATATATAGCACCGCGCGTTGACATAGTTATTTCTGTCCACGTTTTTATTTGGGGTAACTGGGAAGAATGCGGATATAATGGGAATGTTGAACAACGCTGCAATCTGGTCAGCTAATTTATACTCGTCTGGGACGCCCCGTGGAAAACCTATAGCATCTATGTAGGTGTTTTTAGTCAGATCAAATTCTTCACCTATCTCACGCTAACGTCGAGTGGAGGTTTGGGTCACGGTTGTAGGTTTATTTACTTGTCTTAGTAGCATAATAGGTGTTATTATTCTTACCATGGCGCTCAATCGTTTAGTTTGGGTCGGTAATCTGGTTATTAGGGTGTTACCCCCGCAATAATAATATAAGCCGGCCCTGGGCCAGGGACCCACCGAATTATCAGACCCGTCCTGAATAACTGTGTGGCAGAATTCGTTATTAATTGATCCTACATCTTGGGCCGGTCTGGATTGATTGCTGCCCGTTCGATTAAAGCACGTGTAATTACCTGCTTCAGGGGCCTGGAAGGGTCCGGAGCCAGTTCTATTGGAGATTACCGGGAAAATATTTGATAGAGATGTACAGTTAGGCGGGCTGGCCATTTTATTTAAGTTTATCATACAATTAAATCCTACGGAATCTGTGTCAGGAAATAAGTGTGCCGGTGTAATGTGAAGAGGTGATCTGGCCCTAGCACAGGCTATGCAGCCGTCCATGCCACTCTCCCGTGCCTGACCTGTTAACCATTGCAACCACAAATTATCAGCAATTGTGACTGTGGGATCCCAGCATAAGTACACGTCTTATCCTCTCAACAAGGTCTTTCGCCCTCCGAAATTAACGACGTCGCATAAGTCAAAAGTCCATGCCGTGGTGTCGCCGAGTTTGTATTCTAGTTTTACCCCACCAAGATTTTTCAAAGCATTGATGCCTTTTATTCGGGTTCGAAGGTGTGTTCTGTTTAGTAAGAGAGTGGTGTTCCGTGGTTTTATTGTTGTTATTAGCGGTGGCTGAGGTGCAGTTTGTCTGATTATTTTGTAGATTATTAATGTTATTTCTGGCAGCCCGTTTATACACTATTATGCCCACAACGAAGGTGATTAGTAATCCCATTACTATTCCGACCACCACCCATCCCCCTTGGCTTGATAGTAAAGATGTGCGGCGAAGCCTGCGATAATTGCGTTACGTATTATCCCCAAACAACCCGATTGTATATTCCCTCTAAGATATACTTGATTACAGCCTTATATGTGTAAAAAGATAGGTGTGATGTGTTTGGCCTTGATCTTCGCACTTGGTGGCCCTGGTCTGCGCTGGGGGCAGGGGTGGACTACCCTGACGTGCCCCGGCCTCAAGGGATTATTCTGCCCTTAAGATGATGAGGCTGATGAACTGCCTTCTCTTGTTGTCTTCGCACTCAGGAGGTTGGCGGCGGCGACGATGGTCGATGACCTGAAGACCTGCGCAGGGAGCAGGGGTAGACTGCCCTGTTGTGCTCCTGCCTCAGGGGATTATTCTGGCCCTATGATGGTGAGGCTTATGATTCTGCCTCTTCTTTCTCTTCCTCTGGCTCAGGCTGCTCGGTTGGTGTTGATTTTGGAGGATCTGCTGCTCGGCACTGGGTCAGATGAAACCAGGACAATCCCTTCCCCTCTACCCATACGGCGTGGCTGGTTCGCTCAACCAGTGGTCCGGTGTGGTCCGGTCCACCTTGGCTCCGTCCACTTTCGCTTAATGACCTTCCGGTACAGCCACGGGGAAGTTGCGACCTCAGGCTCGCACTTCTCCTCTGCCTCCTTTTCTCGCCTGTTCAACACTTGGACAGAGAAACTTTCACATACTTCTTTTAGTACTTTATACAGCTGAGCAGTCCCACCCCCAGGGGGCCCCTTAGACGGCGGTGCAAGCGCGGTGTCCAGGCCCGGAAACGGTTTACCTCTTACCAACTCGAATGGTGTAAACCCGGTAGTTCTATTAATAGAACTTCTGATGCTCATCAGAGCAATTGGCAGGGCATGGAGACAGTTAATACCCGTGCTCAATTTGATTTTAGTGAATTTGGATTTCAATGTTTGATTCAGTCTTTCCACCTGGCCTTGAGAGGCCGGATGGTACACACAAACATAGCTGTGTTTAAGACCAAAAGATTTCTCCACCCATTGTAATGTTTTGCTTGTAAAATGGGTACCATTATCAGAGTGTATTCTCTTTGGAAAACCATGCTTAGGAATCCAGTGATTGATCAACATTTTGCAGACGGATTTGGCATCTACGTTGGTGGTAGGGATTGCTTCCACCCACCCAGAGTATCTGTCAACAACAACAAGCAGGTACCTGTACCTTCTTACAGGGTCAATCATGTCAGTATAGTCAATCTGAATTTTTTCCCCATGTGTCGATGGCCTGGGGAACCTACCTTTTGCAGGTTTCAAAGTTCTAGCCACATTTTGAGAATTGCAAATGTCACAATTGGCCAGATAGTCCCAGATTAGGGCAAACATAAATGGATGCCACCATTGTTTCAAAATTTCTATCTTCTGCCTTATTCTGAGTTGGCCCACACCATAGGCTTCAACAAACAATTCTTCTATGAGCCCTGGAGGAAATACTAATCTGCTATTAGGACCTCTCCAACAATCTTCTTTATGAACAACCCCTCTGTTCTTCCTTCTGCCATGTTGATGCCTTCATGTGTGTAGGTGATGTTTGGAGCTTCCAGGATTTTACTCATCCTCTTTTGTCTTAAAGCCGTCATTGTAAAACTTTGTGAGATTACATGCTATCATGCTTTGTTGTCAAGAAGGTTAGTGGGTGTCCCATCACTAAGTGTGCTGTTTTCTGTATAAGTTTTGCTATGCCTGCTGCATGTTGTGTGCATGGAGGATGTCTTTTTTCCATGTGATCCATTAGTACTGATACATAAGTCAGTGCCTTCCTTACTCTCCGTTTTTCTGAAATAAAACACCATTTACTGTGTTTTGTGACAGAAACATCCAAGTAAAACATAGAAGAGTAATCTGGAAGAGTTAAATCCGCTGCAGCACTAAATTACTGTTTCAAAGCAGTAAAAGCAGTTTCTGCAGGTTCAGCCCAGACCTAAATTGCGTTCAAGTTGTTGATGCCTTGTGTTTTCACCAGGTCTATCAAGGGTGATGTAAGATCAGAGAAAGCTGTGATATAACTTCTGCTGTAACCTGTGAGACCCAAAAAAGATAACATGTCCTTGACCCTCTGAAGCTTCGGGTGTGAGAGGATGCTTTGTTTATGTTCGGGGGACATGCTGGTGGATCCTACAGAAATAACTCTGCCTAAAAAGGTTACCTGTTTCCTGGCAATTTGTAGTTTGTCTTTACTAACCTTCAGTCCATATTTACGCAATTTTTTCAGCAACTGTTCAGTGGATAGGTGAGGGAGCAGAGACATTTTAACATGGCTGCAGCTTCTGGGCTGTCGGTCTTCTCCCTGCCATGATGTCTCATGTTGGGAATACTGGTATCCGTCCAGTCTGTGGCTGCAAAGGAGTGCTTAACCACTCCCCCTAATTCTTTGGCTTGATGCTCAGGATGCAGAGAGAGATAAATGTGAGGAACAGCTTAATCTGACATCATATACCATTGATATTGTTCGTCTGTCAGCTCCACAGCAGCAGCCACACCCTCTGGTGCTATATTAATGTTATGTGATTCTATTTGCCTTGTATTACCTTCAAGCTGATGGTCAAATGAATCTTAATACCATTCAGTTTCGTTCCGGTCGTAGAACAGGTTGACATGGGCATGTTAGGCAGTGAGGAGTAGGGGCAGAGACTTTGAATCCAGGGCTTCCACAGCAAGTAGACAGAGTAGAAGCCATACTGCTTTGGAACATTTGTCAGCAGGCCCCAGCAAATGTCAGCATATTGGTCACCCACAGGTTGAAGAAGGTATTGTCCATGCGAGAGCATTTGACCACAGCAAATAGAGGAGCCATCTGGAAAATTCACAATTAGTCCATCTGGGCCGCACAATACAGAAGCTCCTAGTTTAATTAATAAGTCTCTTCCAAGTAAGTTCCCTGTAGTGTTGGGATGAACATACAAATCGATGTTTCTGTCTCGGTTTCCCCACTTCCACCCATAGGGTAACCGTCACAGGCAGACTCTGTGGAACCCACGAGAAGCCCATTACCGACACATTTGGGATCTGCCGGTCCCCTGCTGCTGATGTTTTCCTCAGAGGTGTGTCAATATTGAGAGGGCGGGTACCAATCCATCTGTGAGTAGTACCCTGGAGGTGGAGCCAGCTGTGGTTTGGGTGGAACATTCCACGGTGCAACCCCCGTTGGAGGATTGGGGCAACATCTAATCCAATGGCCTGCTTGTCCACAGTTGTAGTAGACATCCCCCTGGTAACCTCTGTTTCCACCCCTTCCTCTCGGTCCCGGCCTCCATGGTCTCTGTCCGTGTTGACCCCTCCCATGTCCACCTCGTTCACGCCCCTAACCATAGTTCCTGTAATTAAAAGAAGGACATGGAGGCAGAGGAGGGAAGGATCCTCCTTGCCATGAGTCATTAGCATATTCATAAGGAGCAGATTGTGGAGCTACAGACTGTGGAACTGAGAGAGGAGCAGCTTGCGCTTGAGCTATCATTACATGTTCAGTTTTTTTTTTCTTTCTTATTTTTACTCAGTTTCCTGGCCTTTTACTGTTTCCTCCTTCTCTGGCCAAGTTTTAAACTGATGAATTAACCCATGAAGCCCGAACATTCTTATTGAGACCGGAGAGACGGATCAAGGAAACTAAATTTATGTATGTGTGGCGTTTTACCCACTCCTGAGGCAGAAGGAGAGAGAGAAAAAAATCTAGAAAGAGGCCAAAGAAAAAAGAAAGACACAACTGCTACTTTATTCATCTCTTCATCTCACCCTTGCTTTCTTTCAACAAAAGTTCCACGCCCATTAAAAGAAATACAGATGCCAAGGACCGGACCCCAGTTGGGTCTGTCCGATTTTATGGAAAACCACACCAAGGAGATGGCTCTACCGTTTTTTCTTCTGGCAATTAGCCAAAAGGCTCATCAGCAAAATGGAGGAGTAAGCCAACTCTCGGTTTTAAACTTATTTCTTATCAACCCTTTATTTTATTGCATTTTTGCATGCATTTCATCTCATAACAACAATTTTAAAAGATGAGTTTCCAAAGAAAGAACCTTTTAATTTTATCCCTTCAGTTAATTGTTCAACTAGTACACTCAAAAATTTTAATGATGTATTCTGGATCTACTTCATCAATTTATTCATCTTTTTTTTATCACACTCAATATGCAGAATTTAATTAAATAGTTTTCTGCTCACCTCTTTCAGTTGGGGCCCAGGATGAATGAACAAATGGTTCGATCCTAACGTCCGCTGTGACGACCGATCTGCATCACGTCGGGGTAACTAAATTATTGGACTTACACCTTCCTTAAGTCCTGCTGCGTGCGCTTTCTCCCAACACCAATTTACCCAATGTTCCTCCTCTTTGTTCCATATTCTGTCCTTTACCTTCCACTACTTCCTGTATATACTTTCTCATTCGTTTTATAACTTCGTCATGTTCTTTCTCGGGTAGCGCTGTTTTAGCTACATTCTCCATATTCAAGAGTTGTGCCGCAAATGTTTTCCACGAACCCCACCCATCGTCATCCTTCTCTCGGTCAAATTCACCCTCCATGTTTCTTGTGTCTATGTGCTTGTGTACGTTATCTTCCCTTTTCTGCCCCCGCTGTCTGTGTTGTTGTCTGTTTCGAGTCAGCTCCTGCAATTTTACAGAAGATTATGTTGGAATGTCTGACTCAAAAAAGTTAATTTATAGTTTTATATTCTTTAAGTCTGACTCTTATTCGGAGTCAGTTCATATACTTTTCTGTTCTAAATTCAGATTATGTTGGAATGTCTTACTCAAAAGAGTTCATTTATAGTTTTATACTATCCAAGTCTGACTCTTATCCGGAGTCATTTCATATAATTTTCTGTTCTAAATTCCTCCAACCGAGAGATATGGCACGCTGTGTCCCGAGTACTCGGTCTGTGGACAGAGAACTTATATTCCCGTTGGACACCACTATGTTATAAATCAGTAATTTGGGCCTGACAAACTTACTTCAACAGGCTACCGTCTTATGTTGACACCGTAAGGTTTCCGAGGGCACTGCTGCTTCAGTTGTCAATACCCAGCATTCATACCCCTTGTATTCCCTCTGCTTGTTTTCTTATTGTATTACTAAACTAATTCAGCTCTTTTCGCCTTATTCTATTACTAAACTAATTCGGCTCTTCTCGCTTTATTTTATTACTAAACTAATTCGGGGTTCCCCAGTTCCCCGGGCCTCTAACCCAGCTTCCCAGCTCTTCGTCAAGACACTGTATGAGTCGCCACTCTCAGAGAATTCTAAACTAATTCGGGGTTCCCCAGTTCCCCGGGCCTCTAACCCAGCCTCCCAGCTCTTCGTCAAGACACTGTAGGAGTCGCCACTCTCAGAGAATTAGGGACGCCGTCCTTTCACAACCGTTTATATTGTATCCATAAACATTGTCAGACCCTGTAAAGTTTTGACTCACCAGTACTAAGACTCCTTTCAAAACAAAATTTGCTATCCCCTGTTAGGATTACATAGTTTCTAGTAAATAGGTTAAGAAATATTATGAAATTTTTGATTTTAATTGAATCAAGGTAATGCAAGATATGTTTAGAATATCCGTCGAACCATCCATCCCATGTGCTTAAGGCCTGTACCACCTTAGCTGATGACTTCAATGGAGTGGAGGAGTAATATTATGTGCTCCTCCTGGGTGACCAAGCGTCATACACCAACTAAGAAACCTTAGAATGATCATTTTGGGGAAAAGTCAACCATAAAAGTTAACTTTTGTTTGGTCATTTAATACAGTAATTATGATTATTAATATTAAAATCAGTTGCTACACAGCAAAGAAGTATACAAAATAGGTTTCCTTAATAATAAAATAAAAAAGGATTACATGCATATGTACTAACATGTGTAGAACATCAGTATATTGCAATATTACACAGGATTTGTTAAATGTTCTCTGGGGAGATGTACCACTTACTTGCTAAGATTTAAAAAACATGCAATAACAAATCAATAAATATACTAACTATTTTAAATGCTAACTAAATGATTAACTTAAATGATATGTCTTTTCATAAAGTTAGGCATTTTTATTATTTTTCATTTGCAAAAAAGTATATAGAGTGTGGGTGTCTTATTACCATGTAAATGGCCTTAGATGTATTTTAGCTTGTTTATAAGCTATTTAACTTTTAAATGTAAAACATAACTTTAGTAGAATATTTTATTTGGTCATATTTAATAGAATTCATACATGGTGCTGTTAGATTGCTCCTTATTTACAGCAAAGAATCGCTGACTTAATTAAATATTTACAAATATTCTAAATACAGAATACTCACCCTTGTCAATACCAGCCTCTAATCTAGACAATGCTTTGCCAGTGGTGCAATCATAAAGATTTATAAGTTGCTTCAGGTAGACTTTACTCGCTGTCTGTATGAGGCACAGTAACTCCCACAGTCTGATAACTTCTCTTAACTTTAAACCCGGGAAGCAGTGCTGAACACAGAATCATTTATTTTATTTTATTTTTTTTTTTTTTTTTTAATTCAAAACTGATTTTATTGTTTCATTTTCTGATCTTTTTTCTTATGTAAAGCACTTTGAATTGTCTTGTACACGAAAATGTGCTATACAAATAAACTTGCCTTGCCTTGCCTTGCCTAGAGCACAGGCTTTTTCACAAGGACACACTAAAGGTTCATTACAGGAACTCAATTTTCTGTTTAACCATATTTCTTTTTAATTTCTACTTTCAAGTAAAGACTGTGTTAAAGTCAGACATGACCATCGGTTTAAATACTTACCGAAAAATTATCAACTCATATAACAGGATTTTAAAGTACAAGTTAGCAATGTTGAAGCATTGAATTCCTCTTAAAATAGCAGTTTAGCCTTACTAAACCATTAAAGCCAAAATCGGAATGAGCACAGAGTGAATTTTCAAAACACAGTGCAACAGATCCAGTATTATCTATATTGATCTATAGCCAAAGACAGAGTGCAGACCAATACGTCGTGTTCCAGTTCTGCAGGCTGTAAATGGAATTCCCTCCAAGAACCTAAATGGAGTTAGTCAGCAAAACTGTTTTGGTCAGTTTTAGGTTGTGGTAGATGATAAAATAGATGTCTCTATAGTATGAGCCTGTGTTGTACAGCTATGCTTTCCTGTGTGTTCTTTTAATGAAGTTAAGCAAGGTTATGATATTTATCACAGCACACGGATGCTAAAGTGGTCCCACGAAACTAAAGTTTTTACATCAATAGTGTTTTTTATATGCAGCCATAAAAGTACCACTTGAAGCAAGGCAGTTTTTAATTATTAAAAATCTGTCAGTTTCTTTACAATTTCTCAATCAAAAAACTTTCTGAACCACTTTTATGTTCTGTTAGGACATTTGAATCACATCCTTGTATTGTTAGGAACCAATATTCTTAGTTTTTGCTCCAATTTCTAAAGAAAACTGCCCAGTTTGTAGCACTTGTGCTGTATGTGACACCATCTTTCTAAGTTCATGGATTAAGGTTTTTGTATATTAACTACAACATTTTACATTATGATCAGAGCTTGCTTCTCTATTATTCCGCAGGACGCTGATAGAACACAATTTCAGTATCTCTGGTTGTACTTTATTGATTTCACATTTATTTGCTAAAGAGCATTCTTGACAGAAAAAAAAGAAACCTTTACCCCCATCCCGATTTCTTCAAGAGATAGTCAATAGGGCTATTTAAACCCCACCCTCAACTGGGGGGATAAGGGAGGATGCTCTGCTTCCCTGCGCAAACCCAGGTGAAAGTAAGAACACTAGGAACTAATGACAGAAGTCTGCCATAATCTCTCTCCCTCCCTCCCTCATTCTATCTGTTTTGGAGTTGCTGAGTGGGAATTCTATAATGAGAGAATAGTGACATTGACGGTGAAAAAGAGAGATCTAAGCAGAGTGGCTTGTGTGTGTGTGTGTGTGTGTGTGTGTGTGTGTGTGTGTGTGTGTGTGTGTGTGGTAGGGGGGTGGGGGTATACATTTGCAGAGATGAGGAAGGGGGGCTGGGAAAGTAGAAAAGAAAGGAGGAGGAGGAGGAGAAGGAGGGGGAGGAGGAAGACAAGCGGAGTCAGGAAATCAGGATGTTGAGAGGAAATTCTCGGTC
>JAVLVB010001120.1:250329-271561 GCA_032876305.1 Orestias chungarensis
TGTGTGTGTGTGTGTGTGTGTGTGTGTGTGTGTGTGTGTGTGTGTGTGTGTGTGGTAGGGGGGTGGGGGTATACATTTGCAGAGATGAGGAAGGGGGGCTGGGAAAGTAGAAAAGAAAGGAGGAGGAGGAGGAGAAGGAGGGGGAGGAGGAAGACAAGCGGAGTCAGGAAATCAGGATGTTGAGAGGAAATTCTCGGTCAAGGTCCTTCCTAATGAACAAATTATCATGCATCGGTCTCTCTCTCTCTCTCTGTCTCTACCTCCTTCCCCCCAAGCCCTCCCTTCTCTTGTTTCTCACCGTCTTCTCTTGTCACTTTTCCTTCCATCCATTCTTTTTCTCTTTCCTTCCTTCCTCACCTGTCTCTTTCTGCTTTGCTGAATTTGACCTTGGTTCCCACCTCTCTCAAATCCCTTCCTTGTTGCCTCCCTCCCGTTTTACCTTAACCTTGTTTATTTTCCACTGCATTCCTGTTTTTTTTTATCTTGGTTGCTTCTCCTCCTTTGCTATGTTTGCACCCCACTCACCCCCACCCCAAACATTCTCCTAGGCCTTAGGCAGTAGTCTTTCTGCTCTAAAACCTCTCTATCAGCACATCCCTGCAATAGTCAACACTGACAGTCATGTTTGCTGCAGAGCTGCTCTATTGTGTCTGGGGGGTAACATAGTGTGACCATCTGCAAGTGTTTATGAGGGACTCTGTTTGTATCACTGGTAATAACATTAGATTTATATGCATGAATACAACTGTCTCTTTCAGAGTCTGGCTGTTCAACCTGCCCCAGTTCACTACATCACTCTTTTGCTCACTTTTCAATCATTATTAGCCCACAAATGTCATAAAGGTCACACCTGCGGCAACATTTGATTGGCGCTCTCTAAAATAATAACAATTCTCTTTACTGTTGAGCTCGGCCTGACGTTCACATGTGTGCCCCAGGGGCTACATCAGCTTCATAGCCTTGCTTCAGATGCACCCCTGCATTGGGTCAGTGGGCAGAGACATGGCCTGGTACATGTTCTAAGCTTGTTCATGTCCCCTAGGTGCACATTGTTTTAACAAAATACAAGGCAAGAGTGACTAAGGCACAAGGAAAAGAGAGAGTAATCAGTTAGAACGGAAGGAAAGAAGAAAGGAATGTAAAGAAACAAAATCACATGCAGGTAATTTTGGACAGTAAATTGGGAAAAGAAAAATATTAGGTGAAGAGAGCAATTAGATAAACACATCACTGACAGCCAATAAATCATTTTGATGAAAACCCGAGTTTAAACATTCACATGACCCACAGTAAAAAAGATGTAATAGTCAGGTAACGGATCAAATGACTCGAGCAGAGGTGGATAGCGTGAAGAATAATGATTTATCAAATTGATGAAAATAAACAGAACACAACCGTAGACCGAATGTAACGCGGACGGAGGATGGAACAAAACAGCGGATGAAAGCGGGCGGTAAAATAAAGACAAAATAAGAACAATCTAAACAACAACGAGGGGCGCGAGAAAAACCAGAAGCTACGAGGAAACAAAAACTCAAAAGAATAATCTAATCGGGAAAACCGGAGGACACAAAAGGAGGTAAGCGAGATCAGCAGCAGAGAACCAGCGAGCAGCAGGGGACACTTACTGGGGGAGATGAAGAACGGAACGCTGGGAACAGAGCAACACAGAGGGGTATGGCAACGGACGATCCAGCAGTGAAGAATGAGAGCATGAGGCTTAAATAGGAGGTGGAGCAGATTGCTAGATAATAAGGACCAGATGTAAATTATGATTAGATAGGAAACCACATAGGGAGGATGAGAGAGAGAAGGGGAGAACTAGAGGGAAAAAGACAAACAATACTACCACTAATATTAAACACTAACCAATAGCACACACAGAAAATAAAACCTCTAACTCAAAAAACAACAAAAGACAACAGGGATCATGACAGTAATACTCTTTAGCTATACTTATATTCAGTCTAAAACGTCTCTCTCATAACAAGAAGCTAAATTGATCCTTAGAGATTTAGTTTTAACTTTCCCTAAGCCCACATCTGATGCAGTTTGCTCTTTGAAATGATTAAGTCTTGATAAAAAAATGTAAAAAGGTATAGTAAAGTGTAATGTCTCACTAACAAGTATCGCAAGTATCATACAGCTTCTGTATTTCCTTCACCTCAGTGATATTGTAATGCTTTACATCAGCACTGAAGACTGTTGTTATAAATCTTTGAATTGTGGTAAATCTTTGAATCCCAAACTGGTTGTAAACCTCTTAGGGGTTATCGTGCTAAAATACATTTTCTGGTGATTGTTGCAGTAAACTTGATTTTCATAAAATAGTTTTTATTTGTTTCATTAAGGACTTCCGCCTGCAAAAATCCTAGATTTTGCAGGCTGATTATAGTCCTTATGAAGGCAGTAATTTAGACTTCTAACAAATAGCTCAAAACCAGCATGCTCACTTGGCCAGCTCACATTACATTTCATATGAGTCTTGTTTTGTTTCTTACTATTTGTATATACACGTTGGGGGGAGTTTAACAAAGCAGAGACTGTAAAAAATAAAAAAAATAAAACAACTAAAAACTTTAGGTACCCACGATGTTCCAAAGATTTGCAACATGCAAGTAATTTGGCTCGTAAAAGAAAATGCTAGTCATTTATTCTTGTTTTATGTGCGTGTGCTGTTAATACTTAACACTTTTGATCATATACTTTAGACCAGGTAAGAACATAAATTTATGCATACTGCCAGCTGTCTTCATCAGCTGTTTTCATCGGCTGATCAAAAGTGGAAAACCTTGGCCCCAAATGACACAAAACAACACTAATATTGTTAGCAAATGACTCAGCATGCAGGCTTAATGGTTAAGCATGCTATAGCTTAAGCAAGTGACAAGTGTTTCCAGAGGGGGTGGTGGCAATGTTTCTTCATGGGGTGAACTGGTTGAAGGGCATCTGATGTCTCAAACTAAGATTATGTTGTTAACCTCCCCACCCATTTATTATCAGACATTTATTTGAATTCAGATAAAGGCTCAATATAAGAGTATCCAAAAGATCAAAGAAAAGGGAACGACTTTGACCCATCAGGAGTGCAACTTCCTAAATTCACTTTCAAGTCTGCAACATTTATTAGCAGTTCTGGTAAAGGCGTTTACCAAGCCTTAAATTAAGTTAATCATACTTGAGCTGCATAAAATTACGCTGAAAGTATTAGGAACAGTTAATCTTAAATTCCACATTAATTATTCCCTGTGAGACAAAAATAAGGAAAATCAGTAAGTAAGGTGAGAATGAAATAAAAGATGAATTTATATTAAGACTTTTTGCATATTTTAAAAGGGAACCAACAAATTTGATCAAATTTTTAGGACAAAAATAACATACACTAACTAACACAAATAAAGACAATTGTAAAAAGAACAAATCAAGCCATAAGCATTGAAATTTGGAATTCCATGAAAATCAGTGCACAGATGTGTCTTAATTTTTCCTATAATATCATTGAAGACCAGGCCAACACAATACATTACATTTTATAATTTTGCACATTGAAATTTTCCGCTCTTCATCTTATACTTTCGCGGTTACAAACACATTTTTTTACCTTAGTTTCAGGATGTGCTAATCAAGCCCCTGCTCCCGCAGGTGTTACACTTATGTAAGTTATCTTAAATGCGTTTTTCCCCCGGGGCCTGTAAAAAGGATGGCTGAAAAAAACAACCTTTTCCATTTTCCAGCCTGAGAGGAAATGTAAATGAATCAAAGTAAGTGCACTGCATGAATGAGGGAGATCATCTGGGTTAGTGTTTTTGTTTTCAACATCTTGATGTTGATGCGCTGTCAGTGTCAGAGCATATGAAATCGGGCTATAACCTGTTTGCATGCATAAAAGTATGTCTCCTTACCTTCTGTTACTTGGCACAGTAACCATGGTTAATTGGTACTTATCTGGTGTCTTGTCAATTCTCATCATTGTGACTGGGGGAGGAGGGGGACTGCAAAGGAGATTTATTCTGCCTACATTAACGATCCCCCTCAATCTTCCCATAATGATCATTATGAATGATTTATGCTGCCTTGTCATGTGTTTGTATTTGTATTCATGTTACAATTGCAAAAGATTGGGATTTCCCTGCTGGCAGAGTGAGTCACCAGTGAACAAATGTGTATGTGAAGGGGACCATGCACCTCTTACCTTTCACTGTCCTTGGTTTATTCTAAAGTGAAAAGTATTTTTATTGCTGAACCTTTGGAATATGAGAGTAACTGTAAAACATTTGGGACATGCTGTAGATAGGAGGAATGTTGTGTTTGTAAACATACAAGGAAAATGAAGACTGAGATGAAGTTTTAAGGAAAACAAAGGGGAAAAAAAAAAAACTGAGTTGAACATGTGAGTGTGCTTCGCATGTGCTCCCAAGGGTCCTTTCACTGATTTATACTACCATTCTGTACCCACACATTGCGGTTTCATTTTTTTCTACTCCCAATTCCAACCCATTTACTTAAATCATTGCGGTTTGAGATTATTTTCTTTGTAATGAAGTATTTTCAAAGTTATAAAACTTGTATAAGTGCTTAAATCTTAAATTCTCTTTATTTTGTTTCTGATTCCATTTTTACTCCACTGACTCATACAGACAGTGTGTATGATATCTATGTAAAGCCAAATTCAGGAGGCTGAACTTTAAGGCTTAATGGGTCAACACTATCCCACAGCAAATTTTTTTCCAACCATACCTAAAAAAAGCCAACAACTATAGGACTAATACTGAAAAGGTAGTAAATGGCATAGGAAGAAATAGCCAACACCTGTTCAAATCACCACATCAGCAGATTTATTACACGATTTTAATAATTGACAGATATGATGATTTACAATGGTTACTATCCAATCGGGACAACTGTTTATGGGTAGGATATGTGAAGCAAAGGAAAAGTTTGTTCTCAAAGTTTATGCTTTAGAAGTGGGAAAATTGGAAATTGTAAAAACGCTAGTTAATCTGACAGTACCTATTTTCTAATGGCCAGACAACTGTTCCCAGTCTGCAAGGACAACCATTTATCTGAAGGTCAGAGAAAGAACAGAATTTAGACTCATGGAACAATGTACAGTGGGAAGAATAAAGGTTTGGCCCAGTTGGCTGATCCGACAGATGAGATAGTATAGCTCAGATTTGTTGAAGACGTTAGTTATAGTTCAGATTAAAAAAAGTCAGAAAATATACAGTGCATCACATCTTGTTGCATTGAGTGCTGCATAGCTGTGGACCAGTAGGATTCCAATGCTGACCATCTATCCACTATCAAAAGCATCAATAACAAGCATATAAACTTCTAAAATGTTACCAAAGAGCAGTGAAAAAAAGGTAGATCCTGTCTGATGGTAGTTTTTTTTTTTTTTTATCAGATAAATGGAAAGCATCATGTGCATTGGCTATCACGGTAACACGTGGGACAGGAATGGACAAGGCAGATTTCTCAAACCTTTTAGGCCCTCTTGCCCAAACAAAACTACAAAAAAATACGGGCACAGTTTAACACAAATATAAGCAGCTGATGCCAATTTATACCAACATCCCATGTTTTAACCATCAGTGCACTATGCTAAGAAGCCAAGCTTGCAGTGACTGTGCAATACTTCAGTTGGATGCCTTTGGTGCTGGCAGCTATACCAATTCTACTTTGACAGGTGTTACCGAAGCATTTGTTTTAATTTTTTGCTTGACAAGAATGTGAAATACTTTACAGAGACCTACTTAAAAGCTTATAGGACTTAAATTATATGATACTTAAATCTCAGTTCCGGCAACCCTTCAGAGGTCTAGCAAAGTCTATGTCATGACAGGTCTGAGCTATTTTGGGATCTCATGACCTACGGCACCATATTAGCCAAGTGGTCATAAAGTTATGCCTTATTGTTCTACCAACTGTGTACATTTAGAATTTTTGTGTGCAAGCACCATATGTCCTGCTCCATTGTTTTCTTTAAACAAGCTTTTCATCCCTGGCTCAACAACAGTTGTAATTGGTCTCTAAAGGGAATGACCCAGTGGTATCTGTCTGAGGGAAACAAGCTTTGGATGGCTTCCTTAAATATTTCAGACCAGCCAAACAAGAGGTCTCACTGCTCTCGCCTTGAGCTGAGCCAGCACCATCTCTTAGCTAGCAGCCCCCATGCTTCTTGAGAGAGAGATAAAGAGGCAGAGCATGATGGACGTAAAAGACTGTGTCTATACAAAATCTGAGGAGTAAGACTGACTGCGTTAGTGATATGTTTCGCAGAAAGAAGCATATTCATGAGACGTTATTAAACTTCTGTCCCCGAGAAAGTGGTAAACACTACTGGACTGCATCTTCATTTCACAGCAAATTGAGTTGCCTGTTTGATGCATTGAACTCCTACCTCATTATGACATCCTCTGTCTGCACCTTATTAAGTGGACATCTCATTCCATACACAAGGGCTGCATCTCTCTCCAATACACCAAATATTTGTCTTGGTTCAATGCTTTACCAGTGGCCCTTCTCCCCCTACGGTTCATTCAATTCCATTCTCTCCACTACAACTCATTTTTTCTTTTTAACTCACTCCTGTCTTGCTGTCACCTTCCTTCTTGCTGTCATAGCACCCCCCCCTCCCCAATCCTGTCATGTTTTTTTCTTTTCTCTGTTGCTCTCTTCATCCTTTTAATGCAACTGATCTGAAACCGGTTAAATAATATGAGATAATTCCCTGGTTCTCTGTGGAGAGATACAGAGAGGGGGGGGGGAGTAAAAAATAAAGAAGGTTACCTTTCATGTTCAATTTTAAAGGCAAGTTTGAGATTTCCCTGTGATGATTAAATAGAAAACATTCCTGACAAGGTCAAGCAGACGAATACGTACACATACGAAGAGTTACACGACATGCATGGAGACATACAGAGCTTGGTCACAGCACTTTTACGAGTAAACTGCTATCTCTTGCACCCACTGTGGATATAAAAAGTCTACACAGCCCTGTAAAAATAGCACTTTTGTCCGACAAAATGATGAACTTTTTCTGAACTTGGTTAACCTTCTATTTCACACAGCATGGTGTGGAAAATGCATTTGCCCTCAAACAGAATTCTTCCATTACATGTTAACTAAATGTTTAGATTATCAAGCAATGTTTAGATGATCCAACAAATGTTAACATCAGACAAAAAATTACCAAAATAAATACAAAATGCAGTTTTGAATAGAGGATTTTATTTATTGTAAGAAAGAAAAAACTATCCAAACAAATCCAACTGCAGACGCATTTTAGCCATTCAGAAAGTATTGTATTGTGGTGGTGCAAAACAGAAAACCATAGCCAAAATCTCTACTTCACAATTTTCTGCTGGAGAGAATTTATCTAGTTTGCGAAGCAGTAAACCGCCCAATGCATCTCACTCCCCCAACAATGTTAGTAGGATATGTTGGGAAAACACAGCAGGAAATGAGAAATGTGATAAAGAGCGTTTGGCTAAAACTAAAATATTACAACTGTTCATGGACCTGGACAAAATATCTAGCTTCAACCAAAGAATAGCAAACCCATAGCATGATACTGCCGCCACGATGATTGATTTCAATTGTTTTGTTCTTTTAGGTGCTTTATGTGTTTGTGCAAACCTACCTTCTGGAACAATGGAAAGTTTATTTTGCTCAGGCCATAACCCATTCTCCTACAAGGAAATAAGAGATTGTGAAAATGTTTCAATAATGCAATAATAATATTTAATAATAAATGTGTTGCCTGATATCAAAAAAGCTGTACTGGGAAGAATTATTCATAGCAAATTTGATGCTACCTTGTAGCTTATTACACTACTTTTGATTTTTGTAGGATCAAAATGAGCAACTAACAAGAAAATCCTGAACTTTCAGTTTAACTTTATTTTCACTAATCAGATTTTCTAAAATTAATTGGAGCTGTGTACGCAACAAGACACTGTGATGGAGTTGCATAATTAGGTGAAACGCAAAAATATATTTTTAAGGATATGCAACAAAATTAATGAAGAATTTTTTGTTTCTAGATTCACCTTCTAAAAGATTGTTTTCATTTGTTCACATTAAGCATAGCACATTTGAAGCACAGCAACATTTGAAATAGTTTTTGCATAATAAAATTTTTCATTTAAACAGAAGTATTAAATCTTTTTCACATTCGCAATATAAACTGCAAAACAGCAAAGTAGGAGGTAAAAAATAAATAAATGTAAATTGACTTGTTGTAAAGCCAAAGGATTTCTAGAACAGTGTGTTTGTGTTTACTCTGGTTTCTGCCTGAGAGGCATAAAAAGCCAAGGCAGCAAAATTGATTGACTTGTTTTTTATTACTCTGGCATGTATCATCTTTCATTAAATGTGGGAACACAAACTTCAATTATTTATATCTCTGTCTTGTGTGCATGTGTGCCTTTATCTGCCGTGCTTTGCTCTTGTATGCTTCTGTAACTGTTATTTTAATGTTTGCGCATGTATTTACTGCTTTATTAAGGTTTAACTTTTAGCTTTAAGCAGCACTGTTTCCCTGGAGACCAATTATCTGACAGGGTTAAGGAAACTTTCATGTGCCAGAGAATGTACATTTCTGACAACACTGCAGCATGTTTCCTCTGGCATTCTGATTGTGTTTGCGTGTGTCCTGCGCATGCATTCCTATGCGTATGTGTATTATTCATTATCAGAAAGCCCATTGGCTGGGATATTAAGAGCATGCATAGCTTTTCCAGATCCTGTCTCTGATCACATTTATTCCTACCAAAACCTTTACAGGAATGGATAAGTAAAGCACTGGTGGTCATTCATGGGATCGTGTGTGTGCATATATTTGGATGTGTATTGCGTTGGTGGATTTCAGATGCAGCAAATTGCTGTCAGTCATGTTATTAAAGTATTCTGGATGTGTCTTGGGCGCTTGGTAACTCTAGCAGAAACTGACAGAGGTGTTGTGGGACAAAGTAGAGTTGGTGTTTTTAAATAAGTTATCCTGAATTCAGACTGCGTCCGTCTCCAGAGGCATGGATGAATGCCCCGATTCTCTCTTCACCGCCCTTTTCCTCCATGACTTTCCAGCCTTCTCCTCTCCCTCCTTTTCAAACTTTCTCTCCTTCCTCCTCCCCAAAATTCTTACATTGTTTCTATTTTTTATCTCTCTCTTCCTTCCTCCCGCCTCTTTAGCTTTCTCCTTCTACTGTTGACTCGACGCCTTCCTCTTTCTTTTCTTCATCATTCTTACCCAACTCTCCATTCTCCACTTCTCCTTCACTGTTTAAAGTTGGGAGCTGCAACAATGGGCGGCACTCCAGCTCTGTTTCCATAGTGAGAGGAGGTCCTCTTACTCTTTGCTATCCAAGCTTTCAGTCGTGATAATCTGCCTTCACAGCCTAGCCACTGGTTTTATACATTAATTAATTTATCTATTATCATTCCTCTGATTATAAAAAAGTGTTGTAATTGAATACAAAAACAAGTCAGTATAGTTGGAAATTACCATTATATCCAGTACAGAACAGAGATGCTTGCAAGTAATTTTCCCATGTCAAGTCTTAGGTCTCTGAAATTAACATTGTTACATGGCATGATGGACATCTGTGTCTAAAATGCATAGCTGCTTTTTGTTATTGATTTCAATCAGTACAATTGATCCTAATTTAAGAAATTAGCCATTTTTACCTGAATAGAAATACAAAAATGCATTTCTTTTTAAAGCAAATAATTCAAAATAACAGTTAATTTCTATTTTTTTCAATGAACTAAGCAGAAACTGTTATGTTCGAAAGAATGCATATCTAATGATAATAACAATCAGAGAACACAATGGTTGAAGGTAAGTCAAGTCTAGTTTGTTTGTTTTATTAACAACCCAAAGCTATTTATTACAATGTTTAGTTTAAAAGATACTACAGCAAATATGACCAGGTTGTATTGAACAATGAATAGCTTTTTGTCCTTTATTATATATGATAAATAAATCAAAATCTCCCTTTAAGAGAGGAATATTTCAATCTCTGTCAGAGCTACAGCCTTTGGGTTACCCTTTGTAAATGCTTGTGTGACGGCACTATTAAGTAAAATCTGATGACCACCGTCTTTAACTTGCTTTGTGAGCATGTACTACTGTAAAATATTACAGTGAAACCATACGTCTGTGCATGAGATTACTATAACAACCTTCCCTAAGCACAGACTAACGTAATTTAGAGAAGACTGCATCAATTTTACAATTCAGTCCAAAAGTAAATTTTTTTACACTGTTGGCAGAGGTAATTGTTAACTTCCACATTTCCAACTTTACATAATACAAAGTTGGGAATTCTTACCAATTGTATAATTACATTTGATTACATCAAACTAGAATCTCCTCCCAGATACCTGTGAATTATTAAAAAGCCTATTTGACTGTAGAACAGAGAGAAAGAAGCCTTTTCAAGATTTTAGCATTCTGTTCCACCTTTTTATCAAACCCAGGATTATTGCTCATTTTTTAAGAATAAAAATTAAATAAATAAACCCTCTACAGAATACATATCTTGAAGTATAGCATGCTGCCTCTCCTGCCCTCTTTTACTCTTTAACTCTTACTCATATGTCTTCATTTTCATTTTAAGATAAAGGACTAAAATATGCACCTTATGAAACCTTGTGAGTCAGTAACACTTGATAACACTTCATGTATTTTTGTTTGCATGAAGTTAGACTTAGTGTTGTTACACTGTTCTGGGAATTCCCTGTGTGTGAATACACTGGAACAGCCAGAGGCAGAGAAAGCAACCTCACTTTCCTTAGATGTGCATACATGAAAAACTAAAGGCAAGAATAGCAACGTGAACAGAACAGAGCAATCCTTAGTGACAAACATGACAATGATTAAGTCATACATGAGATGAAAAGAAGGCACTGTGGCGCAGGTCGCTTGTGATGTTGCTCACAGAGGAGTTGGCTAGAGTATGCAGGCTGTTTAAAATTTGCCAAGATTCTAGGAAAGGAATTTGCTGAGCAATATTTTGATGTGGAATGATACAGAGGTAAACTGAATAAGTCAGTGTATGTTCTAGGATACTAAACCAACCTTGATTTAGGAGTTTGCCTAACGTAAAACTATGTTTAAGGAGTGAACAGTTTAAAAACTAGTAGAGATGCTGCAGACAGTGGGGAAAGACCATAAACTTTAAAAAAACATTTTGGCTGTCTCATACAAAATGGTAAGTACTGATGTTGACTAAATGCTTAAAACAGACCAATTACATTGAAACTAATATTTAGGACAACATCAGAAGTAGTTGCATGGCTGGTAACTAGAGGAGCTGGATGCTCAGTAAGGACAGTCAGATAGAAACTTTGAAATCAATGACAATATCTACATTTGTTAAATGGAAGAATGTCATTCCACAACTGAAATTCATTTATTTAACAGGAGGTCAGGGTAAGTTATGGGTCTGCCGAATCAGAATCATGAAAAGCCCACATCGGGGTATCAAAGAGGGAATGGGAATTGGAAGATCCGAATGGTTGAACAAGCTCGGTCAGGTAGGATGGGGCAAGGCCATTTAGGGAAGGTGCTGTCAATAATAAGAATTGAAGTAATCCACCCGAGCAGTAACAAAGACACAACGACGTTGATGAAAGTCTTGAAATGCTGCTGTGAAAGAATGGGCTTTACTTTAGTCAGCTGCCTTAAAATCAAGAATGGCTGTAGCAACTACTCTAATGTGGTTTCGATGTGCATGACAATGAAATCAGATCTCTTGTTTTTTTTAATACAGAAACAGGAAGTAGCAGGTGCAGCATAAACAGGAGGCGGTCTAAAATTGAGCCCTGTGATACCCCAGACTAGAGAGGAGAAAAGGAAGAAATATGGTCGCCAAGGCAGATATAGAAACTACATTCTGCCAAGGGGTGATGGGTGAATTATTTAATAAGAGGCTGGTCACCTGCATGTTTAAAATATTGAGGAACTTCTTCAAAAAAGCTAGAGAAAAACATCCAAAAACAGCCTACTGGCAGTTATGGCTGCACTTTCACTTCATACTGTAGATGGAATCTCGACACATAACAAGCAAGACAGGATTCCCACCAACAAAGTTTTGTGTCTGATTCACAGATTTTCATAAAGTGCCCAATATCCAGCAAAGTATGGCGATTATACAGCACACAAAAGCACAATCTTGCCTTCCATGTTGTTTTGGAGAGCACTGACTTTTTACACTAATAGGAAGTAGGACATCTCATTCAATACAAACTCAGCAATAGTAGAAAGGGGGACATTAGGTAAAACCAACTGACTTATGCAAGTAAAAGAAAAAAAAAAAACGAGAAACAGAGGAGTCCTTTAAGCTAAAAGCAACAAATTGAAAGAAAGAATTAGGAAAACAAGAGGTACAGGCTAACCTGAGATAGAATCTGTAACGCAGATGAAGGCAACTTAAGCTCCAAAATACTAAACAAGCA
Organism: Orestias chungarensis; assembly: GCA_032876305.1. Lineage (NCBI taxonomy): Eukaryota > Metazoa > Chordata > Actinopteri > Cyprinodontiformes > Cyprinodontidae > Orestias > Orestias chungarensis. Next base: position 262,795 of record JAVLVB010001120.1, read on the forward strand.
GACCTCCATGATTCTGTACAGCATGCCTGATGTGTCAGTATGGGTCCTATATACAAGGTTATAAGGGCCCTTAGAATACTATAGAGGCTCTTATGAATAAGGCAATGGGAAGCAATTGAGACAAGCCTGAGGGCAGACATAAAGAAAAGGCTGTCAACAGTTTAAGACCACGATTTTGGCAAAAGTCAGAACTCTCTGTACATGAAATGTCTAGATATTTTACACACAAAAAACAGCATGCTGGATTAAGTATATCCTACTTGGTAAACAGGGAGGTCATGGGCCATATGAACTTCTTGGCTTTGGTTTGCTTAGTAAAGAGGGAATTTATTCTGAATTTGTTAGATTCAAATTGCACTAAGTTTGTTTCTCTTATCTTATTTTGTTGCCATAGTAACTGGACAGAAGCAGGCTTAATGCGACCAACAGTTGTAAATGACACTAAAGTGGGAAACTCTTTATTTTTCAAGGATGGTAAAAAAGCTGAACAAACCATCATAAACAGAAAGACACAAAGGGGGGCAGTTTATGCATTTTCTAAAACTGTCTAAAAGCAAAAATGTCACAGTTGTTTCCTTTAAACGTTTTACCAGTGACCTTGCAAAGAAGTAATGTGATAAGACTATGTACTGGCAATAGTTATCACTAAAAAATGAAGTAATGGTGATGATGCAGGAAATACACATGAGTCCTAATGAATGAGAAAAGGTTATCTAAAACTGTCATAAGCTGAGACCTGCCATTCCCTGTCTGCTTTTGTCTTCTGTTTTGATAACTAACCATGCCTTTTAGTTCATTAAAAGCTATAATTTACAATGGTCTAGCTCTAAAACCATACCTTATCACAATAATGTGATTAGTTTTTGTTTGTTTGTTTTATTTATCTTTTTTTTTTTTAAATAGCAAGTTATTGGCACATACAATTCATTACATTGTTGGGAAAATTTTACTACATTATTGGCTATATAGAATTTTAAATGATCAAAATTAATGTTTTTTGCAGGTATTATGTTATTGATGATTGCTGGACCCAGAAAATTGTATTTATTTGATAGAACAGTTAATCGTGATCCCTATAAAAATCTTAAAAGACATTGTTCAGCCATGAGTTGGGGACATTAACTGAAGTAGATTTCTGGAGAACAGAAAATTCATGTGTTTGTTTGACCAAATCAACAACTGAACTCAGATCAGATTGAGATGGTGTGCCTCAATCTTAAACACATCGCGATGTCCAAAAATGTTTCAGTGGTACTGACTATTTTGCTAAGATGAGGGTCAAAATTCTTCCACAGCTATCAAAAAGAGTAATTGCCAGTTATCGCAAACAGTTAATGCAGTTGTTGCTCTCAAGGATGAACTAATCGGTTAAGAGAACACACTCGGTTAGTAGTCTGCACACTCTTACTGCATATTCTTTCAACAATACATCTGTACTTTGCAACACAATAATAAATATTACAGCAAAAGTCTTTTTTAAAGTGTCTCAGTATCTTTACAGTTTTATCTCAACATATATCTATGTCGTAAACTGACTTAATGACAAAAACACTACATTTTACTGTATGAAATAAACAATGAACTGATTACGGTATTACAGTGTTTTTTATGTATGCATTCAATTAAATCCTATTTCAATTAATTTCTCTAATTAATTTGTTCTATTGTTTTAATGAAATAAACAACAAAATAAATACTTTACTTTCTCTGATTAGCTAGAAAATATTTTGATAACCCGGAACCCAAAAACACAGTAACACAGTATAAACAAGCATCTCATAACATGACTCATACTGTTCAAAATAGGTTTTTTACCATAAACTCATGTTTTGATTGACACGTTTTTCAGGAGTTAACTCCTGTCTTTTTTAGCTCACACAGAGAGTTCTGTAGTTCATTACTGTGATCACCATGGAATATTGAGCCATTTTAGCTTCAAACTGCCACCAATCATCTTTGAACACTTGTAAAGTTTATGTTTCACTGTTAGCTTACAAAACATGCATCCATTGCTACTGAGGTCTACTATATATATATATATATATATATATATATATATATATATATATATATATATATATATATATATAGTGTCAGCAATACAGAAAACAAAGGCAAAATTTGTCTGTCAAAATACCGTTCTGTTATGGTATAATGGTGCAACAAGATACAAAAATACCTGAATGTATGCCTTAAAGACATATTTTTTACTGTTATTAGCAACTATCTTATAAACAAGGTATTTTATTGCTGCTAGACTGAAAATTTGCTCTTGCAGTTAGTGCTGTTAATGCTGAAATCGATTTTTTCTCATTTTTTCTGCCATTCATCCATGCGCCCTCGTATTCATCTGTACCGAAAAAAATCAGTCTGGTTAGATCTAAGCCATGATGAAGGACCTGTCAAGAAAACTGCAGTAGATTTGCGGTAGACTCTGGTGGAACTGCCAGGTAGTCTTTTACTGTTTAATGAGATGAAGAAAATGATTTTTAAAATGATTTTTAAGAGGAATGAAATCCAGCTAACAAGGCTATAATGACTCATGGGAAAAAACATATTTAGTTAGTTTAAAGAGAATATTCAAGTGTAGAATATCAATTTTCTTGACAATACTAACAATTTAAGACCTTAGCTGTCACTAATTGTGTTGCACAGTGTTTTGCACTCAAAGGAACTTCACTACTTGCATTGTAAAGATAAAAGTAATAGATTGTTCTTTAATAAGATAAATTAAGGAAATCATTTGCAGTGGAATACAATACAGTGCAGAAATATTGCATCATTGATACTAACATTGTCAGACTGTGAATGTTTATGAATACACTGTGATGCTTTAATTAGCTCTTTTCTTTTCTTGATTGCATACGGCTTGATGCTATCTGAGATGTCAGTAGACATGAGCCAAGATAGATCGTTGATGGGTCATCATTTTTCCTTAGAGCTATTTTAAAAACACTTTTTTTCATATTCGTCATGTTTTTAGCAATTAATCCATCCTGCTAATTTATTGATATCAGGTGGGTTTATGTTGATATAAGACTGTATATGAAAAAGACCAAAGGAGATATAGTAGATGATTAAACAACTATTAATAAGTACATTACAAAAATTATCTAAATTTTTGTTCAAAGCACAGCCATGAAAAATAAATTAATAATACTATAAAAAACAGTAAGCAGCAGAAAATGTGCTTTTAATAGGTATGAGTATCACTTTGGGACATTTAGAATTTTTGAATTCTGCCAATCTGTCTTTCTGTATCTGTTGCAACTGTTTATGAAGCTTTTCTGGATTGCAGCACCAAATGCTATGTGCCTAACCATTCTTTAGAAGTCAAGGTTCTACAGCAGTAACAGAACTTATTCTTCCTGTGTGTGTGTGTACAATATAGAGTGCCTCTGAAAGCACTTAAATCCAAACACCTGTGGGTGTGTAGATGGATCTGTGTAGACAAGTTTTCTCTATGAGAATGAAAATACCGGGTGGCCATCTTAGGGAGAGCTGCAGCAAACCCTAGAGAACAGCACAGACATTTTCCAGGGGAACCACCCAGCAGCCACACCCAGGAAGCTGCACCAACAAGCCGACGTGCCAGATCCAGCAATGGATCCACAGACCCAAGGGTACACCAAACCCCAGCATAAGCCGAACAGAGCCAACGGGGCCAATCAGCCACACATTTGCACAATCCTGCATTATAAGAACCACCAACAAACAAGTGAGCAGAAGAACCATTCACTGACCGGGAGTGTGACGGGGGAGAAATATGCACCAAAGTAAGTTGGGGCCCTGTGATGATCCAAGAGAGGGGGGCAGTCTGAGACGTAATCTAATCTAGATTACGTTGTGCAAGGTTGTTGTTTGTCATTGCATTTGTTTGGAAAAGATGAGATTGAACCTACAGCGTCTCTGGAGATCTTTGCTCAATTTCACCCTAGTAGACCTTAAGAAAAAGTGGAAGGCTTCAATATCCTTTTTGTAAATGATTTTGTGCTTTAACCCTTATTTATTAACGCTACATATAAAGTGAAGCCGATAGTCAAGTTTAAAGTAAGGGGGGAAGCAAAGGCCTAAATTATGAATAAAGGTCTTCCCAAATCTAAAATGATCTGTAAATATGTCTCCCAATGAGAGTCAGTGTCCATTATTTTTGAAAGAGTGACACATGCCCTTTTTCTACTCTGAACTGGACCTCTGAATTATAAGGTCTTTTTGTGTTGGGATGGACAAATCCCTCTACATAACCTGCAACTGGTCCAAAACTGCTTATAGATAACAAGCACCGGGACTGAGCTCATAGAATCGCAACAATAATAACATTTTTGACTTTACCCAGACAAAGCGTAAAAAGGGTTTAAGGGGTGTATATCATTTTGTGATTAACTGTAGTGTTGTGATTTTAGTATGGTGTCCCAGACAAAACAAAACTCAAAAGGTGTCATTTTGAAACAACTGTTACATAGTGTCATCAGAACCAGACCCTCTTGCACAATAAAGTTTTTAAACACACATTGTAAATGACTGTTGCTGATAATACTGTAGTCTCCATGACTGTTAAATATTTAGCAAATGATTAACACAAAGTGATATTTGATAACGCATATTCCTCTGGATAGGTATTCAGGCAAACTGAGAATCCTGGCCAGTGTCTTCACTACTGTTTAGCAACACGAGAATTGTGAACAGAATAGTCTTGCTTTCAACAACAAGGCTGTTATGTTTGCACTTGCGAAAAATGCTTTATATTCCTGCCAAGAGCCTGCATTAAAGTCTCTTCCACAATTATGTAGTTCTTGGGTAAGCAGACACAAATCACCCCTGACACCGCCTCATTTTTGTTTCTTCAGGCAAAGTAAGCTACGCATAATGAAAGAAGGCCAGTCAACATTTTGTGTTTGTTTATTGACTTGACAATGTGCACATTAGCGTGGAACTGCACTTTATAAGTAGAAGTTGTAAAAAGAGAAAAACCTGGAGACTGGAACTCATTTGATGTGTAAAAAGAAGGAAAAAGCTATTGATTATCAATAGATGGTATATGTCCAGAGGGTTTCTCTAAAGTAAAGGTGCTTCAGTAAAATTGTTATTCACATTCAGAGATAAATAAGCCCTTACTGTGGAAAATATAATTTTTAATCGTTAAAGGACTCTTATCATTATGGTATTGATGATTATTTTGAAAAACAAAACTTGGTTCAGTAAGAATTAGTTGCCAACTTTGTAGGGTGCCTTACCTACAATGTTAAACCTATATTTTAATTCGTTAAAACATGAGTTTAAAAAAAAAAAAAACACACATTTTTTATCCACATTGACATGATAACATTACAGTATAACTGCATATTTGTCAACAATGTTGCTCAATCTTAGTTTTCTCTTTTTTTGAAGGACTGTTCTTGTACTCCTGAGTGATACGGTTGGGAAAACATCCCAATAGATCAACATTTTTTAAAATAAGTAGGCATCAACAACCATACAACAATGAAAGTCACTTACATTCCTGTTGTTCTCCACTACAGGTCTTTGTTTGAACTCTATCTCATTTCTTGAACTGGCAAATGTCTAGTATACAAATAGGGTGATGAGCAAGTAAGTAAAGGTTAGAGGATGGGCCCTCTAGAGTGTCAGACAGGGCAGACGAAAAAGATTCAAATTTTCCCTGAATAAAAATATTATGGGTGATACGTCCTCTTGCCAAACCTACTATTAGCAACGTTTGTTTTTCTTTTGTAGCTTGAATTCCCCCAAAGGAACCCTTTTTCTTTATTATACACATTGTTACCAGGCCTCCTTATGGCAAAGCTCAAATACACGCAATTGCACAAAAGAAAAAAGAACCTTAAACGCTGACAGGAACTCAGAACGCATTACCACCACCCCACCTATACACTCAAGACACACATTTGTCCACAAACAAAAGTGTACACTTAGTCGGCAACAACTATCCAAACTGATCTTACACACTTCTGTGCTCTCCCACACAAAGAGTCAGTGCTCTGCCACCCACGCTTAGGCAGCTCTGGCCAGGAGATTCTGTCATAACTCAAAGGCTGACCTTTCATAAGCCAGTGCTCCAGACTGATGAATAGCCCTATAGCCATGTGACTATGTGCTGTTGAGTAAATGTGTGCTATGCTGTAGTGTAAATGCCTCTGTGTGTGTGTGTGTGTGAGAGAGAGGGAGAGAGAGAGGGAGAGAGAGAGTGAGAGAGAGAGAATGAGTGCTGGCAGATCTGTAATGACTGTGTGGGGCTGTCACAGAACTAAAAAAGGTGGAGACGGAGCACAATGAGCACCATGCTGAAGACTCGGGCCTAAGAAAACACTTGAACTCAGTGCAAATGATACAAAAAGAACAAGAAAGTGGAGGGCAGTTGCAAGGACGAAGTAGAAAAGATTAAGAGAGGTCAGTAAGGTGAGTGGAATCTAAAAGAGTGCCAGGAGCAAGGATGAATTGGCCCAGGGATCCAAGGGGCTAAATGAGAAATTGGGAATTATGTAGAGTGTTATTACAGATATACTAATCTCTGTAAGTGTTGATGCAAAATTGTCAATGCGTTCATGTGTGTGTGTGTCTTTGCCAGGATGTAGGTGTGTATATCTTGGCAGCAGCAGAGGGGCAGATGCTGCCTTCGCTCTAGGCCTACTGCTTTACGGCCTTCAGCGGAAATGTTGCTGTGCCAACCTTAGCTCTCATCAACAGCCAATCACACGCCTGGGATGGCGGTGGAGCAGATTTAATGCATGCACACGACCACACAAGTGTACATTTGGCACATCAACATAAACACACACACAATGTTTTCTTTTTTTCATGCGCTGATGTTTAACCCATAATGAGAGACAAGATTATTAAATGAAAGGTGTGTGATTCAGTGGTGGTTGTGTTCATTAAGGTGCAAAGAACAGTGTGCACCTATGATCAGCGAGAGGGTTCTGAAACACCGTCTCACCCAACCTTAGAAAAAAACTCACTTTGTCTTGAACGTCAGCCTAAAAAGACATTTAGTGCTACTTTATGTCAGACGTCGCCAAGCTATTCAAACTTTAAAAGATTTTGGGGTTTGAGCAGCAGTATTTTCCCAGCAGAAATTTACGTATTGAATTGATCAATGGCCTCTTTCTCAGACAGCTTCCTAAAAGCCTGTCTTATCTTGTTTGTCATGGAAAGCCAAGTATTTGCTGGGTCTTAGTGGATCGGAAGATGGATTGGATCTTTTTTTTTTTGTTTTGTTTTGTTTTTTATTTGTACCATCAATTTACCAGACAGTTATTTTGAATATTCAATATGAAATATTGATTTTCCATGAGATGTATCCAATAAAATGTAATAACTTCCTTTTTCAATACTTTGAGAAAAAGAGTTCACATGTGCTTTCACAAAAACATTCTAAGGTGTCTTCACCCTATTTTCATAGATACCATGAATTAAAAACCAAAATCCTTTCAAGTTCAACAACAATAGAATCACTCAAAAGAAGCACCACATCATGAGGCCAACTGTGGGTCAAGTTTTAATATTTAAAGGACATATATTAATGATCTAAGTTGTTAAAATGTATTTAGCCAGATGACAATTTCCTTAAGACACAAACCTGATTCTAAATACTTAAGCTTACAGAATATACTGGGTAAATGGAATGATGGCCACTGACTGGTCGTATTTATCAACAGTAAATGACAATCATTTTATTTAGTGGAACAAGTCCTAGTTTCGCACTCTACAAATGTGGCTTTTACAGAGGAGTGGCAACAAAAAAAGAAAAAAACCCATTGTTTAAACCAGTGTTTTTCAACCTTTTTTGAGCCAAGGTACATTGTTTTCATTGAAAGAATTATGAGGCACACCTCCAACCACACATTTAAGCAAATGGTACTCTATAGTTACATATAATAAATTTATAGTAATTCTTATCAAAGTGTCTTTAATGTTAATCAAATAAACATGCATCTTTATCATATTTTATATCTCTTATTTCAAATTGCACTTAACATTTCCACTTCAAAAATACTCAACAATTATCCAATTTCACCAAGATTATTTCCACGGCACACCTGACGATCTAGCTGAGGGTTTGCTGAGAACCAGACAATGAAAACACATAGAAGTATGTGCTCAGAATTAACCACTTATTATGTTGTTGCAAATACAGTTTGCATGGAATATAAATATATATATATATATATATATATATATATATATATATATATATATATATATATATATATATATATATATATATATATATATAAATAAATAATATATATGAATATAAATAACTAAATAAACAAAAAGAAAGAAAACCCAGGAAAGCGTTGGGGAGGGGAGAATACAGAGAGCAACAAAGGGGCCGTGGAACTGGACAGGCGGCAGATGAAAAACTCTGGGAAGTGAGAAAGAGAGCGAAACAGAAGGAGAGGTTGAAGGTTGAGAGGTAGACAGAGGAGATCACAACCGGGCTGAGACTGGCCGACAGCTGTGAGAGCAGAATTTGATACTACGGCACAAACACAAGAACACAGACACGCACGGTTCGGCTGCACATATGCCGACGCAAGCACATGGCACTGGCTCGCGGGGGCAACACACCCACACATATGCTTGGACTATCCAAAAGACCCACATTACACATGAAATATTAATGATGAAGAGCAATCAGCAAAAGTGGAGATGGGGAGGAGGGGGAAAGTAAGTAGAGGAGTAAAGTAAGGAGGAGACACACAGACACAAACGCACACACACACTATATATATATATATATATATAT
>JAVLVB010001120.1:273378-304194 GCA_032876305.1 Orestias chungarensis
AGCTGCTTTTTCTGTCTGTCAGCATTTTCAAAGCTGATGAAGTTCCAGGGGCACTGCTTGGGGAATAATTCAGTACATACGACTGACTGCTTAGGACCAATGCTGTGATTGCTTGAATTAAACTATTAAAGGAAAACAGAAGATATATAGTATTTGGAGCTTACAAACCCCATAAGATGGAGAAGATTGTGTAGGAGACGTTCAGTTAGCATTTGTCAGAATCGCCTCATATTAATCTTTGAAATATTAGAAAGTTTTAAATGAGTTTTAAAGCAATGTGCATTCATAGACTCTACCGATTTGCCAAGGCTACATTCAAGGTTTCTAAATGGTTTGTGTACACATTAATTATAGCCACATTTTTATAGACCGGTTACTAGAAACTGCTTTGATGTGAAGCTGGAATTCAATATAAAAAATGTTTTTTATTTTGTTCAAACTTGTGGAAAAGAGAAATAAAAGCAGGCACATCTTGTATAATATGAACAAAAGGGGAATAAAATGTTTAGTAATATGGAGATAGTTGTTCATGGGTAATGGCTTTTAGGATGTGAAGATGGCAAAATTAATCATCATATAAAAAAGCAAACAGCAGATGTAATTTGGTGCAGTCTTTAAACTAATGGAAAATACCAAAATCCCACTCAAGAATTCTATGAATTACCTATCCTGTTTTTCTTGCAGTAATTAATTAATTTGATTGATTGATAAAATTATTCTAAAAAAATTCTAAAAAAATTACTTGAAATCCTAAATTCCTAAAATTTCTTTCATTTTTGGATATTAGTTGTAGCAATAAATCCATCTTGCAAGATAAAAGATAAGCTTATATTGGAAGGAAATGCTGAATAAATTAGCCTTTTTTTCTCAAAAAAAGCACAGTTATTCATAGGTTGTTGTTAAAGAGCCACATGCCGCTACACAGAGGCTCTATAATAAGTATTAAAAAAAGTTGGATAACAAAACCCTGATATAATATACAGTATGACCTTCATCTAAAGTTATACATTAAGTGTTTTATTTTGAAGATTTGGATTTTAAATTCATTACATACAATTGGCAATGTCATTAATATGACCTTTTACATTTAAAATAAAACCCTGAAAGTACAAACATTTCACCAAGAGTTCTATTAGAAAAAAAATATTTCCCTTTTTGAGTTCTAAGAAGCATTACTTCTGAGTTTTCTTTGAAAGTAGTTAATCCCTTGGGTATATACACTTGTTTTTGCTTCCTTTGCTGCCTTGCTGTACTGGCTGCTGTTTACACTTCACCTTTGTTCAGTCATCTGTCATAACTTTCATCATTCCATCATTTTTGGTATGCCATTGGCCAGAACTTTACCTTCACCTACTGTTTCCAGCTTATTTGTCTATATTTCATGCCCAGTTTCTGCTTTTCTCAAAATTCTTTGGAATTTATCCCAGTATTTCTCTCTATTTAAGTTATTTCTCTCCACCTAGGTAGCTTAATTACACTTACTCAATCCTTTGCCAATGCACCTCTTGAGTCAGCAGTTGGGTCCTAACCAAACTCAATTAGTGGATGGGAAAACTTTATGTGTATTTACATGTGCATTTCGATGAGTGCACGTAAATCAGGGCAATGAAGGGAGACTTCATAAGGAAGTGTCAGTACATTTGCACTTTTTTGTTATTTAGAAGAAAGAAAAACATTTTGTGTAGAAAAGTTCTTAAATTTCATTGATCTGAACTTCTATTTTTCCAGTTTTGAACCAAACAACCAATAAAAAAGTCTGCAAAACTAAACACAGAGCTCTAGAGCTGGACAGCTTGTTAGCCTTTGTCACTGGACCTTTCTACGATATCCTTCAAGAGTTTTTTATTTAGTTTGGTTTTTGTACTTACCCATCCACCTCAGGCTGAAAATCTGTACCTAATCTTAAATGCAACACTTCCCCGGTCGCTGGGGATTGCTGACTCTGCCACTGCGATAGTTTCTTGCTTGACCTTTGCTTATTCTGACCCTACATTTGACCATTTCAACATGAAACATAATCATTTATAACCGTATTACTGAGTCTGGTGTTATGCATGTATACTTAACAATATATTAGGAGGAATAATCTTTTCTCAGTATAATATATGTTTGTATGTGAAAGTGGAGATTTAGGAAAAAGGAATCCTTGTCAGACTCTACAGGATTAAGTACTAACAAAACAAAGAATAACCTGATTACTCAGTCTTGATATGATGACTAACATTTTGACAAAACAATTTGCAAAATGACTACTCTGCCAATTTAAATGTCAAAAATAACTAGAAGTTATCAAAAACTGATAAGTAAATAGAATCCCACAGCTGTTAATTATTAATTCCAATAAAACCAAGTTTTTTTTTTAGTTTCTATATGCACAGTTAATTCCTAAATGTTAAAATAATACTTAGCGAACAAATTAAACAATAACATAATGTCATGAAACGTTTAATGACTCGAGCAGAGCTGGAAGTGAGTGAATAATAATTTATTGTAGGGGATGAATTATGAACACAAACACGAAACGGAACCATACAGGGGAACTACAGGCAAACCGGAAACGGAACAACGCGAGACCTAAACAAACAGAAAACGGAGGCGGGACTACTAAATGTAAACAAAGCCGAAAACTAAACGGGAACTACAAACGTTAACAAACACAACGACACTAATAAACAAACACAACTAATAACACAGGAAGGGAGGAAATAAACTGAGACAAAGAAACTAATAACTACACGACGGGGAAGAGACAAGGAAACCCGGGGACTACGGGATGTGAGACAAACAGAGAACACGGGATGAGACCAAGGGACCAAGATAAAGAGCCAGGACAGAGAACTTAGCAAGCAAGAGACTTACCGGAGACGTTGTGGGCGAGAAACTCTGAAGCGAGAGGAGAAGGACATCAGGGAAAGACAACAGGAGATGACGCTGAGAGATGAGAAGCCAAATCAACAGACGATCCAGCAGTGAGTGAAAGAAAGAGAAGGGCTTAAATATTGTGAAGCAGGAGGTGGAGCAGTGGAGGAGATAACCGGATGATTGGTAACAGCTGTAAATGATAATGAGTGAAGACACACATACACACACAGGAAGAAACAGAACCAAAGCAAAACATAGAACATGACAGCCCCCCCCCCCCCTTAAGGCGGATACCAGACGCCAAAAACCGGCACAAGAGAAAAACTAAAAAAAAACAAGACTGGGTGGGAGGAGGGGGATGGCCTCAAAAAGAGGGCTAAACCCTGCACGAGCGGAAAAAGGCTAAGACAAACAAAAACACCAAAGTCAAACAAAAAACCAACTCATGAGAGCGGAAACAATGACCAAAAGATAATAGAACCAAAAAAAAAAAAAAAACAAGAAACGGAAAATAGTCCGGAGAAAAACTGTTCCGGACGGCAGCGACAGTCCGGCAAAGGCCGCCCGAACGGCGGCGAGAGTCCGGCAGGAGGCCGCCCGAACGGCGGCGAGAGTCCGGAAGGAGGCCGCCCGAACGCCGGCGAGAGTCCGGAAGGAGGCCGCCCGAACGCCGGCGAGAGTCCGGAAGGAAGCCCCCTGAACGGCGGCGAGAGTCCGGAAGGAAGCCCCCTGAACGGCGGTGAGAGTCCGGCAGGAAGCCGCCCGAATGGCGGCGAGAGTCCGGCAGGAAGCCGCCCGAATGGCGGCGAGAGTCCGGAGGGCTTCCCGGAGCACGGCGACGGGAAGCACGAAGATTTGGAGGTCGTCCCGGAGGACGGCGACGGGAAGCACGAAGACTTGGAGGTAGTCCCGGAGGACGCCGACGGGAAGCACGAAGACTCGGAGGTCGTCCCGGAGGAAGGCGACGGGAAGCACGAAGACTCGGAGGTCGTCCCGGAGGAAGGCGACGGGAAGCACGAAGACTCGGAGGTCGTCCCGGAGGAAGGCGACGGGAAGCACGAAGACTCGGAGGTCGTCTCGGAGGAAGGCGACGGGAAGCACGAAGACTCGGAGGTCGTCCTGGAGGACGTCGACTTGAACCCCGAAGACCTGGGGGCTGGATCGTACTGTCATGAAACGTTTAAATGACTCGAGCAGAGGTGGAAGTGAGTGAATAATAATTTATAGTAGGGGATGAATTATGAACACAAACACGAAACGGAACCATACAGGAGAACTACAGGAAAACCGGAAACGGAACAACGCGAGACCTAAACAAACAGAAAACGGAGGCGGGACTACTAAATGTAAACAAAGCCGAAAACTAAACGAGACGCGGGAACTACAAACGTTAACAAACACAACGACACTAATAAACAAACACAACTAATAACACAGGAAGGGAGGAAATAAACTGAGACAAAGAAACTAATAACTACACGACGGCGAAGAGACAAGGAAACCCGGGGACTACAGGAAGTGAGAAAAACAGAGAACAAGGGATGAGACCAAGGGACCAAGATAAAGAGCCAGGACAGAGAACTTAGCAAGCAAGAGACTTACCGGAGACGTTGGGGGCGAGAAACTCTGAAGCGAAAGGAGAAGGGCGAAAGGAGAAGGACATCAGGGAAAGACAACAGGGAAAAACAACAGGAGATGACGCAGAGAGACGAGAAGGCAAATCAACAGCCGGTCCAGCGGTGAGTGAAAGAATGAGAAGGGCTTAAATACTGTGAAGCAGGAGGTGGACCAGTGGAGGAGATAACCGGATGATTGGTAACAGCTGTAAATGATAATGAGTGAAGACACACATACACACACAGGAAGAAACAGAACCAAACCAAAACATAGAACATGACACATAAGTCTTTCACAACTGAGAAATATAGATTTTACCTGTAAACAGTGCTGTGATAAACAGCAGTTACATGTTTCAGATATTTCCAAAAAAGATTTCAGACAAAGACAACCTGAATAAATTCAAAGTGCTATCATTAACTACATAATGGCTTTCCAAACCAACCTGATCCAATGTAAATTTATAATTAAGAAATCACTTACCGTATCCTGGTTGATAACAGGATGCAAAAACTAAATTCATGGCCTAATTTACAGAGCTTCAACAAATGAATAAATAAGAGGCAAGCTAATTGACATATATCAGACTAAAAAGGTTTGTAAATCCCTTTCTAGGGCCTTGGTAATGCATAATCTGTACCACCTTGCAACAAGGAGGGGATATTGACCCCCAGACCACTTCAGTAGACAGAACTTACTGTAAAAGAATCAGGGCAAAGATGTGACATCCAAACTTCACTTGAGACCCACCACTCTAGATGTGGCTCCAGCTCCCATACAAATTCCCCCTACCAAACCGGGCTTTCACCCGCCATTCCCCATAATATTAAAAGCCCTCAGCTTATCCCAGCACCTTCTACATCCAACCTACTCAAGCGAAAGGGTTGGAGCAATAAAGGATAACACAGAACCTTCCTTGCCCAGTGGATCCCTCTCACAATGTTTTCATGTATGGCTGTGCTAATGGGAAGTGTTGGGATGAATGCAGAGTGTGCATCTTAGGTGCACTAAAATTAGGGTTTGAATGTGAGAGACTCCATTGATTGCTGACAGTAGCCTCACCCCACCCCAATTAAGTTGCAGGATTGGGCCAGACTTAATGAGGGGTAGGGAGGGCTGCCAAGTGCCCCACCCAAGCTTACAAGGACCTTCATCCAAGACCCTCAAATAAGACTAATTTAGGAAGGAGGGGTTGGAGGGCAATATTTTGCTGCATCATAGTAAACAGGCAGTTTATGCCCAAAATCCAACTGATACGGCTGAATTAAACAAATTCTTCAAAAAAGGGTGGGACAGAAATTCTCAACACCATTGCAGATAACCATCTGCAATGGTGTTGCAGTTATTTGTAATGCTTGCTGGCAGGTACTGTTGCTACATGCATGCTCAGTGTAAGAGATTGAAGTAAAATCAACAACACAACACAAGCTTTAATATCAGTCTGCTGATGTAGGAGGATTGAATCCTGCAATTACTCAAGGCAATCTGCTGGGTTTCTCTGGATATCGTGAATTTTGTGAATTTCCTGATTGGAAGGTAATTTATTAGAAAAAAAGTGTATTTTTGCTGCACTTCACATCAAAACTAAGAAGCAAAGCTTTTTTACACATATATAGACATAAAACAATTATTTCAAATTTATTTAGTAAAAAAAAAGAAAACATACATTTAATTAAACAATTGTGAACCATATTTTGTGGTCTGAGTAATACATTTTGTACTCAAACATGTGTCTCTACAGCTCAAACTCTCTTGCTGCTTACAGAGTTAAGTTACTTTGGCAACCGGTTGAGGAAGTACACAGTGAAATGTCAAGAAAGGTGAAGCTGCTCATGAAGTGTTAGCACTGCAGCTGATGTCATCAAACGCCAGACAGGAGGTAATTTGGCTTTAGCAGGCTGGCTGTGTAACTTAACGCAAAACTCACATTGGAACTGAAGACACAAACACACTACTAATACTGATAATTGTGGTTGCCTCAACTGACACCTGTCCTTACTCTTCAACGTTGTTTATGGGACCTCTGAAAGCTTTTCGTTGTTTTAGCAAAGATACCAGATACCAGATACCAGATACAAGCCAGTACTTCTCCACACATTCTTAATCTCTTTGTTCTTCCACTGTCCAAGCCTATTCAGGGCTTGCCATTGGCTTTGGGGTGACGAAGCGGGGTCACAGAGTCATTAAAACACAACAGTAGGATGCCAAATTTCCATAACAGCCCTTATAAGACTCGGATGAAATTGCAAGACTTGTTACATTACATGAACAGTGCAGGTTAGAAATTTACACACACTCACATAATATGTAAAATTAGCATTTGACCAAAAGTTATTTTCTTTTAATATGTGAAATATTTCTAAGAACAAATTTGGTTCTTTTTTATATTTTAATGAAAAATGGCCTGTCAAAATTTGTCTTTACGCTTCTTTATATTCCATTTAAAAATGTTTCCTGGTATTGCAGCAACCAACAGTAATATCTGCTAACCACTATTTTAACATTTTTAAGTGTTTGTGGTTGAATGGCCTCTTTGCAATCATCAAAAGTCAAATCTCTGAAGGAGCAGCTCCAAATCATTATTACATTGAGTTAGAAGATGATAGTAAAGTTAAATATTTGCTTTCCAAGTGTGAGGGGTGTAAATGATTTTGGCATGAATTGAATTTGTATTATTCTTTAT
Organism: Orestias chungarensis; assembly: GCA_032876305.1. NCBI lineage: Eukaryota > Metazoa > Chordata > Actinopteri > Cyprinodontiformes > Cyprinodontidae > Orestias > Orestias chungarensis. The sequence goes on from JAVLVB010001120.1 coordinate 280,541, forward strand.
TTTCTTGACTCATATTACAACTAAAATATTTTAATGCTTATTTAAAAAACGAGATCTGGGAATGCGTGTTTGAATTTATTGTAGTTTGGAAACGGTTTTAAAAATACACCTACAATAATGTTTGGATTAATTTCTCCTATATATTGCAAACAAACCACACATTTCTTTGTAGCCATCAACAAGCTTCTGGACTACTATTCGTTCAATATTTCAATTGATAGAATTGATTCAAATTGATTCCTCTTGTAGCAGTAATGGTACTTTAAGGATAATCCATAAATTTCATGTCTAATTGGTGTCAATAGTGCAATTAAAAATTTGAGTTATTTATGTTTAATTGATGTGTTTCATTATCTGCTCAACTATCTTAATCCACAAATCATAAATAAAAATGTTATTTAATATGAATTTTAGTAATATGGAGATAGTCGGTCATGAATTGCCCCAAAATCAACTGAAAATCATTAGACTTGACAGCTTGGGCAGTGTTATTCCAGCCCTCTAGCTGAAAACCTTGGTTGTTTTCTTGATAGTTCCTGTTCACAAACAATTATTTACTTTCTTCTGAGGCTGACAACTGGATGTAGATGAGTAAATCCTGGACTCAGTTTAGTGTTTCATCAGGTCAATGATCCCAAATTGGGAACAAACATTAAGCTTTCTGAAGGACCTCACCAAATTTTTTACTTCAGCTTTAATGAAAATGTGTAAAATATGCGTAACAGCCTGGTCTGTCCCGGAAAAAGAAAGCAATTAACCCTGTCATTTTCAAGTATAGGACATGTGACCCACATGTCCAGTTACAAAGGTCCCTAAAAGACTTCCAATGTACGGAACAAAGTTTTGCTTGAAAAGCTACTTACTACAAAAACAAAAGGACAAAACATAGGCATTTACATACTGCTTGATCAGACCAGCATGGCACAAAAGAAAATTTACTACTAATAGCAACATGAAAATATATGTATTTTACAAAATAAATCAAAACACCAACAGCCAGATAACAAGTTTCAATACTTTTAATTGTCAATGCCCTTTTCAGAATCCATAGAAACACCTTAGCACTGCATATACATATATAGCACATCATCATACAAAAGCTATATAAATTTAAGTGCTTTTAATAGAAGAAATGTATTTCACCCATGCCAAATAAACATTAAACATATAACCATTGCTGGTTTCATGGTGGTGAATATGAGCAAAAATAAGTTTTTAGTGAATGGAAATTACCAGTATTCATTGTGTGGCTGCAATTTTGCCATCACAATTATTGTTCTTTACCACTAGATAAACTCTTTTAGCTGTGGTGTCTCAATGGACTGTTAGAATAAGAAATATATTTCTTTCTTTTCTTATCTATATGAGACCCTATTTACAGTGCTCATCGGATGAAAAGTGTGGTAAACACAACACAGTTCAGTAGTTCAATTCAGGGCAACACAGAGATGCACAAGCCATTCAACCATAAACACATAAATACACACACTCGCACTTATAGACAATTTATAGACTAGACAGTCTAAACAGTCATGTTTTTCGACTTTGGGAAATTGGTGTACCTGGTGAAAACTTTACACAAGCACAGGGAGGAAATGCAAACTAGAAAAAATTAATTGGAATAGAACGCCAAATTTAGGAGTTTTTGCTACTTTTATTTTTTTATATGAGAGATTAATTTAAAAAACCCTTTTCCATTACCTTGACAATATTACGCGTGCCGGTGTGGTCAGGCAGTCATGCCCATAAAAAAATATCTGTAAAATGTTAGAGCAAGAATTTGAATATAAATATAAAGAGTGAAGTTTACCATATAAATTAAATTTGGTTACGCCTAATGAGTTGAAGTGTACATGAATTCTAATAGGATATTGGCTTAAAGAACTGTACATTTAGATTGCAGTATACAGCATGTTTTTAATTTAAGCTATAAATATCAATATGGGAAGTCAGAGAGTGCCAGACAAGGCTCATCCTGGAGTCCCACATCAGTGCTAAAGGTGTTGGTTTATTGGTTCTATCACTGTGGCAAAGAGAATGAAGGTCATGCAGGATTGATTCAGTGCTTGTAGTTACTACATACTCTCTCGTTGAATACCTAAAAACAACATGCACTCAATGTTGTGAGAGCTTGCTGTCTTGATTGGCTTTTGGCCTGTTTAGTTTTACCAGTCTGCTTCCTCTTATGACCATCTCAAAGTTGAGTGTGTTAGCACAGCGTCAAGGGGCACCAAGTTAAGGACATGGGTCTACCCTTCTCTCAGACTGCAGATGGTTTCAATCTTACAAACAGGGGGATATAAATTAATTCCTCCAGTGTTTAACTACGATGCCAGGAAATAGACAAGGGTAGACAGACAGACAGACAGACCGATAGACAGGCAGAATGATCTTCTAATATCTTCTTAAGGTAGAAAAAATATTTGCACATACTGTTGTTGACAAAAGATTTAGGAGGGTAATATTTCTATTATTTATAACTACCAACAAAGCTTTAGTTGTTTTTTTGTTTTTTTGTGGCTACACTATGGTACATGTCAAACAATGTGGGCAGCCAGTTTTTGTTTGTTTTTTTCCTAAAGAATAAATGGTGTTGGGGTTTTAATAATTTCTTAAGAGTAAAATAATGATCATTTATTTTGTTAGCAAAATGTAGTTTTCAGCAAAAGTCTAATTAAGAATTAGAAGGTTGTTAGGAGTGTTGCCTCGCAGCAGCAAATTCTGACTGTTGTTTTTATCTCTCTACATGATTTCTATAGCTTGCAAGTTCAGATTCTGTCATTGTTTGTCTGCTCCTTCCCAGAGTAAAATCATTAAATTCACTTGACTCTCTAAGTATGCCTTAGATGTAAGTGTGTGCATGCATGGTCATTTGTCTTGTATGTCGCTGTGTTACTCTGTGACTGAGTGGTTACTAGTTCACAATATGCACCTGACTTTTTACTTATTGTTGGGGGTTGGCTGCAGTAGTACGGTAACCCTGTAAGAATTCCGAAGGTTAAAAAAATTAACTCCTTTTAAACCAAACACTACATGTTAGTAATACAGGTTATGTATTATTCTTTTCAACTCACTTAATGTTAAACATTGATCATTTTAAATAATTTGTTGATTGAGAATCCAACCTGTTGTGTTATAAATCAACTAAAAGCTGGATTGATCCTTGCTTAATCCAGCCCTGTGTTAAAATTTGACAAAATTATCCAAATTGTAACGTTTTTTGCAAAGTGGATAACAGATCATACGTGATAAGGATTGTGGCAAAATTTATTTATCTTTAGTTCTTAAAAAATCATCCAAACAAACCCAAGTGTAGGCTTACACTTAAAAAGGTCCTTATAGTATTAACAATAATTTAATTTTTTTGTGTCTGTAGTATGAACAACATGTAGTTTGTTACTGTGAATATCGTCATTGAAGGTTTCCTGTTTGAATAGTGCGGGTTCTTTATTTTGTCGTGTTTTTTTAAATCCAGCTTTCTTAACAAAGATTTTTTGACCCCTTTAAAAATCTGCCTCCTTTTAAGATGGAATATTTAACATTACCAAACCTCAGTTTAATTCCTAAAATGTATTTGGCCCAAACAGGCTACCTACATACCATACATTTAATATTTATTTTTTAAATTACACCCTATGTATAATTTAATATGTTTGAGTAACCTTATTCACTTATTCACTAAACACATTATACAGATTTGTCAGGGAAATTGGGTTGAGATGTCTTTGCGTTGCTGTCATTTCCTCCTGTAGTTCCCGGCTTCCACCTGAGGGGGCTCGTAGGTATTCTGCGGCTGTGGATGAGGGCTCATCATCTGCAGGGGCGTGCAATCACACACCTGCAGACCATGAAGATTAACAACAGTACAATATATGTTGGTTGCCAGTTTGCTTGATTAACCTGTTAGTGATAAACCATAAGCCCTCCTTAGAATTTGCTCAGGCTACTTTACCTTATGCTTGTGTTCTCAACGTGCTCCACGGATGACCTCACTACAGCAACCTCTGCCTTCACAACCCCAGATCCTATTCATATTCCCTTGGCTGTTTCCATTTATACTGAAAGTAAGGAGTTCCTCTGGTTCAAGCTTTTCCAAGCAGCTTCTCCTGGACCGAATATTACATTTTTGTCAATAAACTACCTGAACTTCAACTAATGTCTCCTTTGAGTTTTCTGCATGTGGGTCTGTGGTTCTAAAATGGTATGTGACAAGATTATTCATAAAGATACTGCTATTATCAAGCCCTTGTTTTTTTACTTGCAGCTAATGAAAGGATATTTTAATTTAATGATCTAATTTAACATTTTAAACATGTACTTTTTTTATATTACTGATATGTGGGATTAATGAAAAGTATTATTTTTCTTAAAATAGTTTTTTTTTTACAATTCTAATTGATCCAATATTAAAGGTATAGGAGAGGATCTTCATCTTATTCTCATTTTCCCAACACTGCGCATGCGCCACCTCATCTTCAGTAACGCCCCCTGATATCGGGAGCGCGCACGTCCTCAGCACATGCAGTCTGTTGACATCTGCGGGACCACAGCCTCTGGCGGCGCATCAGACTTATTACAGAGTTGATTGCTTTCACAGCAATGAATTAGCTACCAAAAGGTTACTTGTTTAGGAAAACGCTTGCACAAGTACATTTGACAGTAATTAATGATTATCAGTGATAAATAATCATGCCATTGGGTAGTAATTCCACATAAAGGCTGCAAAGCTAGCGTTTTCTGACGGACCCTGTGTAGCGGTTACAACACTTGTGTCAAATCAACACAAATCCTTCTAAATGAGCAGGTATAAGCGCATTACCTGTCTAGCAGAAACTCGACGAGTTGATTGGTTTTGAATCCCTTTTCGGCCTTTAATGCCCGCCACAGCACATAGCAGTAATCTCCAAGACAAAGTCGTGTTTTGTTCATCTCTGCAGCCGTCTTTCTTTTTTTCTGAACGACTTCGAACACGTTTTTTCTCTTGCGAGCTTCCATTTTCGGGGAGAACCTCTCTTCAATGGTGAATGATGCGTCTTGTCCATGCCGTTTTACTTCCTAAACAACAGTCTGTGCATGCGCGAATTCAAACATGAGCTCGCGTTGTACGGGTCGGGTAGGTGGGGACGTTATTGATATACGTCAACGCGTAAATTATTTTTCCGCATTGACAGCCAGTTATTTTTCACCACCGGTGGTTTTTTATTGGCTGTCATTTTCTATGGGATTTTGCATTTAAATGTTTCTACTGAAAAGATCTTCTCCTATACCTTTGATATATTTGTTATTTTTAACAGGAGTCTAGCACTGTAAACCAAAGATTTTTAATCCAAAACGTTTAACTTTTTTTTCCATCAAAAAAAACAACATTACCATATGTTTAACTCCTTCCATGCTTATGGCCTACATGTTAAAAAAAAAAAAAGCGTCACATGCCGTTTTTGATTAACCCTGTAACCAAAATGACTAAACGGTGACACTGGGCAAACCTCTGAATGGCAAAGATCATTTGTAAAGCCAGTGGCACATCGGATAACATATCATGCAGGTAACCCCTATGACCACTGCCATGATTTCACTTTTCAGTCCCTCCATTGTTTATATACACTAATCCATGCTGGGTTACGGATGGGCTGGGCTCCCATGGAAACTGGAGTTCAGCATACACACTTTAGACAGGTTGCTAGTCTATGATGAGACAAACCAGAGAATTTTATGTTTAAAAATACGATTAGATTTGGGTCTAGCTTCATGTTCAAGTCTGGTTGCTATTTTCATCTTCTTGAAGTCATTGACACTAAAACCTTTCTATGAATGCCCATGTCAACTATCTGCAGCTAAAGTTGCATTTGAAAGTTCAACAGCCAATCCAAGACGTCTTTGTGGGGTTTTTTTTACTCATATTTTAGTAGCACAGGTTGATCTTGTTTTAATCTGTTCAAATGATACTCTTTCTGACCTGCTTTGACATTTCAAGATGTGATTAAGCTGGATATTTCTGTGGCTCACCTGGTAGTGCATCCTTTGTACAGAGTTTGATGTCAACACTACAGCAGGGCTTAGTCATTCTAGCTATTTTCTGTGAGCCTCTACCCTAACCCTGCTTTATTTGTTCACAATTTCTGTTTTATTAAAGAACTGTTTGTTTTTTTTTGGGGGGGGGGGGTTTAGCAAAAGCCCAATTTTACCTTTTTATTCATATGTTTTATTGATTGACTCTACATTCTAGTGAGACTGCTTCTTTTATAAACCTAAAGTAGATGTTTCTGTAGTATTTTTCTTATTTATTTATTCAACAAGCACATTTTTCAATTTAACTGTGTTCAAAAAGTATTGCTAAACTTTCTATCCCGGCTGGGATTGGGGGGAAAAAAGGTCACTACCATCTAACAAATCAAAGCCTAGTAAGCAATAGAGAAATTGTGCCATGCTCTTTCTATATACAAACCTTATTTATACATTTCAGAGAACTTTTAGCTGTATGGTGTTTGGTTTGGCACACATGTTACAGTTTACCTCTATATATAATTTCCTATGAAATACCAGATGAAGCATTCTTTTGTGTTACTGTCATTTGTTCAAACATAAAAGAATAACACTCAATTCTCAAATGTATGTCCCTTTATTTGCTCTGTTCATCCAATCAGAAAACTGTAGTCGTTGTTGAAATGTTGATAGTAAACAAATCTTTGTATGAAGCAGTTCAAGATCTTGATCCATTAATATCCTGGTGCCAGAAACAACCAGAACGAATCAATCTATGTCTTTGGTCTGATCTGCAGAACAAGTAAACTGCCCAGTGTCTGTAATAACATCAAAATTAGTCAGCATTGTCACATTACCAATCAGCACAAAGCACCCTAAAAGCTCATCATATATGGATCTATACAGTAACTTGTGGCAAGACACTCCAACCAGTTTGCGTGCTGGCAGTGGTCAGGTGACCTGGTGATGCTGTTGGAATGGTAGCTTGGCTTCTGTCAGTCAGTCCCACAACAGCTTTTGCCACAATGTACAGTAGCACGCCACCATCAGTGTGGGAATTGGTGTATGAATGGGTTATTGACTGCTTGTGGTGTTTAGGACTTTTCTGACTTCATTAAATGCCATAGGTTGATTTGATTAAATAGGCCATATAATATTTAAATTGTCTTTAGTGTATCTGCTCCGATTTCCTCATTAGGTCAATGGGAAACTAACAAAAGGCTAATCTAGCGTTGCCTATATCTCCCGTTACCAGCAGATTACCCTGTTGGGTAGTCTGTGTCGTCTGTCAGCATACTACCCAGATTAACCCCACTCTGTTTACTTTGTCTGCACCAGCTGTCTCACTGCTAAACTACCAACGTTCGGATACTTGTGCTGCTGTAAAAGTGACTGTTTGCCTTTTCTTATACTTTACCCTACATTTCAATCTCATCTGTTTTTCTTAAACCATGATAACTACATCTAATGTTTCACCTCACAGGTATTGGATTCTCAAATGTTCAAAGTAGAACATGTCATCTGTCTCACTTTGGCATTTTTCAAAACAGAAATCCCAGGCTTGGTAGATATTTATAAAATCTTATGAGCAACTACACATGCATGGGCAGAATGGAGTGGTTTAAATTACATATTTATGGGATGAGTGTTTAATACTATATTTTCTGAATTGTACTTATGAAGGGATAAACTTTCAAAGTACTTGGAGAATTATTGAGTCATGTTTTATGTTATTGTATGTTTTTAAATAGACCAATAAAAGTTAGTTCATACTTTTAAAGTAACAGAAAATACGCATGGTCTTTGATTTTTATTTTTTTTTTGTATCTTTTTATGCTTCCCCATTTTATTTGATTTGCCTAAGTAAAAAATCTATCACAATATTTTTTTTCTGTATAACTTGGGTCACACATATCCAGTATCTTTGCGAAAAATTCTTGCAGTGCTTTGGTATATTTTTCACCCATTACTTCTGAGAGAGATGCTTGCAGACATTTTTTCAGCTTTGTTTACAAAAAATATTTAAGGGATTGAGATCAGGTCTTTCCAAAGACTTCTCCAAATATGTTGAGTGTTGTCCTTGAGGCACTATGTTTCCATACAGGGGTTTTTTCCTCATACTGCCATCTATTTTTTTAAGTGCATCAATCCCTTCTGGAAAGAGGTAGTCTCATACTTCTATATTTGGATGATGTTCTGTTTTTTATACCACTGATACACACCTTATGCACCAAAAATGTTGATCTCTTGGTCATACAATAGTCCTACAATACATACATACATCGCCTCTCTCCTCTTCTATCTATTAGTATTGTTCATTTGAATTTCAATATGATTTTAAATAGCATGACACTAAAATATAGAAATTCTTTTTGAAACAATAATTAGTAACAGTATACATAACAGAAAGCTTTGTCAATACTTTGTGAGTGTAAAAATATTGGAATATCAGACATTTGCTGTGGTATCAGCATTACAATCTTTTCAAAAACATGGCTCATTGCTTCCTTGCATTTCAGTAAACCAGTATTTCATCTGTTTCTTAACAGAACCGCTACGTTTGTTCAGCAATTTTTCAAGTTCCTTTGTTTGCCTGTGCACACCATACCACACAAAAAGTTGTGATCTGCTGTCATGGTGGTACGAACAGTAGATTATGCCATTAACTTAAATTAGAGGTCAGCACAGGCTGTCTATCTCCAAAGAACATCCTGTCTTTAACTAGAGCTCTCACGAGCTTGGAGTGCACACACAAACACAGCACACACAATTTTTAATTCAATATGCAAATTGAAACTGCAGTTCATTTGCTGATGAAAGGGGATTCATGCTAAATTATATCTTAATGGGTTGGATATAACAGCCTGCTCAGGTCAACATATTTTCATTAGATGATTTTTTTTATTAGGTCAAATGTGTCTTAAATAACCTGAATTTGCTAAAGTACATTTGAAATGATCTAACCTAAAGCAACTGCCTGCCTTCCTACCTCATATCATCACTATGTCTATATTATCACTTTTTTAAGGTGGATATTTTTCACAGATTTAGGATACTTTTTCTTACCTAATGTGAATGTTACTCAAAGATTCCCTAACTGCATTGTTAAACTTTGTTGTTATGGCTTGTATTTATGTTGTAAAAATCATTTTAAACAGATAACCCGATATAATTCTAAAAAACTTCTGTGTTTAATTTAGGGGGGGAGCTATCCAAACTGAAGTAAAAAAAGAAGTAATTCCTCCCTAACCTAACCAGTCATTATGGGTTAGGGTGAAAACAATTGCCGTTAAGTGTGTCTGTGATTACCCACAAGGAGGTCTTCTAATTACTGTGGAAAAATTTTAATTCACTCCTCCTTCCAAAATCCCCGTATTTAACTTATAGGTTGTTTTTCATGCATGCATGGCCTGTTTTAGGCCACAGTTTCTTGTACAGATTTTTAACTCAAGTCCTTGACTCTAAAGTCATTGAATGCATATTCTCTTTCAATATTTTTTAAAGATAAAGAAACACACAATTAACATCATGTGTGACATTCAGTTGTTGTTTTTTTAAAGGCTGTGCTAGATGTACCAGTACACGCATTGTAAACAATCACACTGTTTTCTTGTTATTTCAAAACCATATTATCCTAAAAAAATTCAATGACAATGAATGCAAAATATCAAGGGAATGACTACTTTTGCAAAGGCCAGCAAATCCATTGGCCAAATTAATAAAGAAATGATTTCCACAACACAGCAATGGTGCTGATAGTCAATTCAGTTAGACAAGGTTTCTTTGAAAGGTTATAATGCAAAGTTGATTTTATTAAGCTGCATCTCATGTTATAATATCATTATCTCATCAAAAAACATACCTGGAGTGTTGCTTTGCCACATATATGCGTGTTTGTGGAATCCATAAATCTCCTGTGGCCATTCAGTTGTGTCTTAAAGCTGCAGCAGGTCATTTTTTATGAAAAACATATTTTTTTTAAAACGTGTTATAACTGTCACTATGTCGTGACAGAGTAATATAGCACTCAATGTATGGTATTTGTGTAATCTGTTTTATATGACTGTTGTAGGTGAATGACATATCCCTAAAGTTAAATCCTCTTCCAGGGTACTGCAGGTAATTTTGATTTGTAAATTGTGTTGTAGTTCAATGTTTAACCCTCTTTTGTAAGTCGCTTGGATAAAAGTGTCTGCTAAATGTATAAATGTAAAAGTAATATGAACGGATAATATGTGGGGACAAAAATCAAGCTTACTGGGCTTTTTGCTGTGGGCTTACTAAAGCTTATAACACTACAACACTCCTTTAAAAAAACAAAAGTATTATCCCTGTAAGTAACACATATGTATCTGCTGCTAAAGATGGCTGGTTATTTTGCAGCCGAGCTAGAGAGTTGTGTGTTTGTCAGAATGATTGACAGTGCTTCCGTCTTCCTTCTGTGTCTGATTGGCTGTTTCCCACTAGGAATTGTGTAGTTCTACAAGCCTCAATAGGACCACGGAGACAAGCTAAATAAGTTTGATTTTGTTTCACAGATTTTCTGCCTCGCGTTTTACACAGTCAAGACAAACACACAATCTTAACAAGTGTGCAAAAATGTAACATTTCTTCGAAATCCCTAATGGGAAGTCCGACTGCAGAGGGGCTTTCCAGTTGATTTTTCCGATTTGGAATGCAGAATTTCCAAGTTCCGACTACAAACAAAACAATCACATAGTAACTTGATTGTGCCATAACACGGTAGTTTATATTTGCTTGAAAAACACATAAAAGCCCTCTTTAAATTTAACTTTATTATTAAACGATTTTTCTTGAATCCAAACTGTATACCTAAAAGACAAACTTGGTCCTTGTCAATGCAAGAAGTGACCAAAAAGAATCCTTCAAAAGTAAGTCTGTACACATTCTAACAGTGTGAAACAGATTTTCAGGGAAATAGCACAGAAAAGCTGCATGAGCTAAAAACATTGCCTCTGAAATGTAAAGCATAGTAACACTGCAGCATCTTTTTAAAAGAGCTTCAATGAGAAAGGGAATCACAAAAATGTGTAACATCCTTCAGTTCTTGTTTATTCTCTGCTCACTGATGACTGGGCTCACACTGCACTCTTCGTCAATACCATTATGTTGGAGGGGAACCCCCTGCTTTCAAGCTGGACGGCTTGGTTAGCGCCTCTCTCTATAGGGCCTAAACAGCTTGAAAATTAGATATGCACAAGGGTGTGTGTGGGGGAGGGGGGTTTAACAGAGCACCAGCGTGAAACACAGGTAGTGTTCAATAGAAGCAGACGGATGCTGCATTGCGCTCCTCCTGAGCAGGTCGGTCCTCCAAGGGACAACATCCACTCAGCAGTGTGTAGGAGGAGGTGGTGGATACTGCTGCTTACAAAGAAACAACAGAACAGAACAGTGTCTGAATACAAGTCATTTGCTGCTACAGAGAAGAAGAAAAAATACATTTAAAAGGGTGTATAAGAGTAAACTAAGCATCATAAAAAAAAGGACACAACACTCAGTATTTCTAGGAATTTTTGTCTTCCTTCAATGATTTTATGGTTTCTGTAAGGTAGCCTTTTCTGGGATTTTAAGGGCAGAAATTTTACACAAAAAACAAAAAAAAACGTAATGTCCTGATTCAGTGTGGATCAAGAGGGTAGGGTGGCATTTGTTAACTTGAATTCAGAATAAAGATGTTATCTGCAGATCTTTTAGGCATTTATATAGCTTCTTTTTTTTTTGCATCCTTCATTTTGCACCACTTAAAAGTATGAATTAACTAGTTATGAATAAGAACATCCTTACAACCCTACAAAGGACAACTAGGTTAGAAAATGATTGATGGAAGGTTATTTGAATGGATGTTATTTTAAGGTAATGTTATGACCTACATAAATATCTACAGTTAAACAAGCTGGCCATTACAAGAAGATGAAGTAGATCAAAAGTTAATTGAAAAGAAAAAGTATATTATTAAAAGAGGCAACAGGGTTGACGGCAGTCTTGAAAGGATTGAGAAGCTAAACCCGTTCAAAAGGAGAATAATGACTGCAGCATAAAGAACACTGACTCCAGTTCCTCTTAATCCTGTGGAAGAGTTACCACTGTTCCATATGTTTTTAATTTGTGGAGTTTTGCTTGCACTATGATTGAATGGAGCCCAGAGCCTTAGAAATTGATTTGTAATCATTTTAAAACAGATAATGTTAGTGAGTTTTGTTTTTGAACCTTAGTGTGCCTATTGAAGTTAAACCAACCTTTGAATTGTGTTTTATTTCTCTTGTACTTAGCCGATCTTTGTATAAAGGCATTTTTTTATTGATCTGAAACAGTCCAGTATGAGAAAAAAAGGGAAGCCAAAGAGAAGTATTTGAAGTCAAAGACATTCACACACGACTGTGAGTTTTCCTTAAAACATTTCCTGTAAACATGCATTAACCTGTATATGATGGTTAAAAAACAAAACAGGAGGATACGTTGTTATTGTGTGTTCTTTTTGAGATCTTTAAACCAACTTTATGTGTTCAGATAGGTTTTGGTGAAGTGTTATTTGTTCATTTATTTATTTTTTACAGTCCAAAGTCCCCAAAAAAAGCTTTTTAGTAGATAGATCAGGAATGCAATGTCCACTTTATTCAATTGCAAAGCTTCAGTACTAGCCACATTTGTTTGATTTCTTGTAGATATTTAACATTACTTCAATTGTGTGTGTGTGTGTAAAATGTCCCATCAAATGATTCCTGCTTACAAAAACAATAGTAGGTCTCCTGGTCCGCCATCCTTGAAGGTTTCAGTGACCCTTTAAGAAAAACTTTTTAGAAGTGCCCCTGTTTATAAAGAAAAAAAGAGCAGCACCAGCAGAAATGCTGTCTGAAACCTGCATGAACTGACTCCCCCCATGTATGAATATGTGAATAAAGATATTTCCCCAGGAAGAGCTGTCAACGGGCCGGGACAGCAAGCCATTTAATCTTCCTGTGACAGGACAGGGGTCCGAGGTCTGTCCCCGGTAAAAGAAAAAGAGAGAGAGAGAGAGAGAGAGATCCAACACCGCCTCTGCTGAATCTCCTGTTACAGCTCAGCGATCGAGTTACGTGGCCGGGGAAAATGTTGCAGTAGCGCAGAGAGAAAGAAAGAGAGAGAGAGACTGCAGCATCACCGGAGAGCAGAGGCAACAGCAGCAGTTCCCAAACAGTGCAGGTGAGAGGGAGGAGAATAACGAGCTGGAGGAGGAAGAGCGAGAGTAAGACAGAGGGAGGGAGAGAGGGAGAGAGAGAGAATGCAGGACTCGGAAGATAGACTCATCTCCACGCATTGGTCGGACACCGCTGCGCGCTTGCTTCCAACAACCCATCCATCCCATGGAGGGATTGCTCAAAAACTGGTCAATGTCAAATAAGAGATCGCTGAAAGAAAGAGAAGAAAACCGTTTCTTTTGATTTAGGGAGGAGAAACGATTGGAAGAAACTCGCTTTGCTCTTCGAACTTGCGTAAAGGACTCTGAGTGCCTGGCACGTTGCTCCACTGCGGGAAACGCGCCTGGATTGGGAGGTAAGAAAAAAAGAAAGCCTCTGAAGGAGCTTTTTTTTCCCCACAAACAACGCTTTGTATTCATAATTGTGCGTCTGCTTTTTTCTGTTGTGATTTTTCTAAAAAGTAATAATAATATTATGTTCTTTTTTCTTGTTTCTTTTGTGTAGCGGTGCTGCTGCATTGCAGCTTCTGAATGAAAAGCCTCTGTCCCGAATGTGACTGGAATCAAAAGAACTTTCAAATGTGCATTATGAATTTTTAAGAGCCTCTCCAGGATAGCTCTACAATGTAAAGAGGGAAATGGATTTAATCACAGGTTGATGAATAGCTAGCAGAGTGGATTTCTTTTTTTCTTTTCTTTTTTCTTACATCTTTACGACTTGAAGAATCCAGTTAGAATGCAGAAAGGTTTTTCGAAAGTTGAAAAAAACCCACTACTGTGTGTAGGAGGAGAGGATTAAAAAAAGAAAAGAAAGAAAGGAACTGCTGAAGTGAACTACACTGAAGCTTTTCCCGAACCCCAGGCGGCAGTCCTCAGAGACCTCAGAGACCGATAGAGAAGGTAAGAAAGGATAAATCAGACATCCACGCTGTGAAGCAGCATTAGACCACAAAACACCAATAAACTAATAGAGGAGCTCACAATTGGGAATTGAGGAGGAGAGAAACAAAAAGGAGCTATGCCGAGGCTTGGTGCAGTGCACTCTGTGGTGTTGCTGCTGCAGCTGCTGACTCAGCTACCGGATGCCGACTCAGCTCTCCGGTACCGGGTGGCCGAGGAAGGCCCGCCAGATGTGAGGATCGGAAGTGTGTCCGCGGATCTGGGCCTCACGGCAGGCACAGGCAGCGGGGATGTAACCTTTGCCCTAGAGAGTGGCTCAGAGTACTTCAAGATCGACAACGTGACAGGCGAGCTCACCACAGGCTCACGACGCATAGACCGAGAGAAGCTCCCACAGTGTCAGATGATCTTCGATGAGAATGAGTGTTTCTTGGACTTTGAAGTGTCTGTGATTGGACCGCTGCAAAGCTGGGTAGATCTCTTTGAAGGCCGAGTTGTTATCACAGACATCAACGACAACACGCCTGCCTTCCCCTCACCTGTCCTGCAACTCTCAGTTGAGGAGAATCGCCCCATTGGGACTCTGTATCTTCTCCCCACAGCCACGGACAGAGATTTTGGGCGGAATGGCATTGACCGCTACGAGCTTATCCAAGATAATGGAGCTGGGTCAAGTTCAACTAGGCGCACAGCAGGTGGGAACCCGATTACTAGAGTTGATGGACTTGACCGCAGGGGCAGAAGTGGTGATAGCGGAGGTGGAGCGAGGAGCAGTGTGTTTGAGCTGCAAGTAGCAGACATACCAGATGGTGAGAAGCAACCTCAGCTCATTGTGAAGGGCACATTGGATCGAGAGCAGAAGGACTCATATGAACTGATTCTCAAAGTGCGAGATGGAGGGAACCCACCACGTTCCTCCCAAGCTCTTCTCCGAGTTTCTATCACTGATGTGAATGATAATAGTCCACAGTTTGAGAGGTCTACATATGAAGCTGAGATGACAGAAAATGCTCCTCCAGGTACACCTGTTCTTCAGGTCAGAGCCTCTGACAGGGATATTGGAGTTAATGGACAGGTGGAGTATGTCTTGGGAGCTGCCACTGAAAACGTCCGGAGACTCCTGCGACTAGATGAGGCTACTGGTTGGTTGAGTGTTCTTCACAGGATTGATAGAGAGGAGGTTGCACAACTGAAGTTCACAGTGATGGCCAGGGACCGAGGTCAGCCTCCCCGGACTGACCGCACCACAGTGGTCTTAGCTGTACGGGACGAAAATGACAATGTTCCAGTGGTGGAGATCAGAAAGATTGGAAGGATCCTTGTACGGGATGGGGCGGCACTAGTGCCAGAGAACGTTCTAGTGGACACGCCTGTAGCTTTGGTTCAAGTGTCAGATCGAGATCAGGGAGAAAACGGGGCCGTGACCTGCACAGTGGTAGGAGATGTCCCTTTCACTCTGAAACCAGCAGGCGAAACGCTACTCCCACCCCCACCAGCAGATGAAGCCTTTGACAGGTAAGCCAAACTAAAAGTATTCATAGAACATACTAATCTACATCAGTCGGGTATAATTTGATGCACAGCATGGACAAACCTAACCAAAAACACTGTTCTGTGTATTCTGACTCATTTGCAATTTAACGAAGATTACCTTCTTTAGCTACTACAGCTACAGTATCTTGTGTAAAACAAGACAGTCATGAATTAAATTTTTGCCGGTTTACTATCTGTTTCATCACAGTTTTGCCCAAGTCAAACCTAACACTTGCAAATTTTTAAGATTTCTTATATATCTACTTTGAGAACACAATGCTCACCTGGGGCTCAATATATCCCAAATATAACTGAGAGGTACTGCAAAATTAAAATAATTAATGTTTTTACCATACCTGTCATAGGTCTTAAAGTTATGCTGGATCTTTGTCTGATGAATTGCTACAAACTAATGAAGTGGCTTTTAGTTATTTGCTCCACCACACCTAATCAATAAGTCCACAACAGATCTTTAATCTCCCTTTAGATACCACAAAGTAAAAGTATCTAAAAACCATCCTTTCCAAAGATTAAAAGTTTAATACAAAAACTAAAACTTACTTAAAACTTAAAATCTTTATGAAATATTGGGCATTATACCTATAAATGCAAAAGTATTGTTAACTGCCATGTTGCAATTGTGAGTCATTATTTTAATCTGGTTATTATAATTTGATGGTGTACAAGTTATATAATTTTTTACTAAAGTATAAAAATATGCAGTCCTAAACAAAAGATTTTTAAAGTACATATATTCTTTAGAACCATATGTTTTCTTGTTTAGTTTTTCCATTTCTTAACAGAAAGCAATACTTTTGCACCCTACCCCATTTTTTCCCCAAAGAAAGGGGCCTCGAGTACTGTATGGAAATTTATTTTAATCTTGGTTCAAGCAGTGTCAATCATCTCCTAATGCTACAGAGTAGTTAGGCTGTCATCCTGTCTGTAAACTTTGGTTAGAAATATCTATGCAGGAGAGGGGATTTACATTTTATAATGTCACTTTGGCTTCACAGACTCCAAATGTCAATGCTTCTCAGTCATTTGTCAGAACATTGCCTAAAGCCGTGAGGGGAAGTAGTCAAGGCTCCTTTAGGGTTATTGAATCCCCTCAAACACTATGCGACCTGTACAATAAGACTTGTTGTAATATTGAATCTTGGGGTTTTCTTTCACTGACAAAATGATTTTAAGCTTAACCCATGTGTGGCATATACCAAAATCATTAGGGCAATTTGATGAAAATGTCACTGTCACAGATTCTTCTTTTGATAATATCTCAGCAAATCAATACAAAAGCATCCTTTTTTTTTTACATTTTGTAAAATAAAGTAAAAAATAAATAAAATAATTTGCTGAACAAATAATTTGTTAATTAAATTAGGTAATGAATTGTTCTATTTTAGTAAATTATCATTTGTTGACAATCAGTAAGCAAAACACTATTAACAAAATAAAACAACCTGGACTACCTCCTAGGAATCAGTTTTTATAAAAAAGCATATCCTCTATTTCTATCCAGTATGTCTAATTAGCTGGAAATGGTGGAACTTCATGACCTTGAGCTTAATGAAACCAAACTTTGTTAATATTTTACTGCTTAAAAATATGCACTACACTAAGTCTATCACGGTCTGATATTGATATCAGATATTGATCCTATATCAACAAAAAAATGATACAGACACATTATCGGCCTGCATCGAAAATCTCTGATATATGCACTCCAGCACAAGCAGTCTGTTCCAGCATTTAATCTGAGTCACCATTTCTTTTTGGCAGCTTGTATCCAGTATGCATAACCAGCATGATCAGCAAAACAGTGCTTGTATATGTAGCAATATACGTAGCAATTAGTAGGAGCAATGTTGGTTGTTGTAATCTACTGTTCCTTATTTCCAAAATATAATTTTATCAATTGCTTTCTAACATTTCCCTCAACAGAAGTGTTATTCAGTCAGATATATTATCAGCTCAATATTGGTATTGGGCGATAAGCATACAATATTATATTGGAAGTTAAAAACTTGCATCAGTACACCCCTGATTATATACAGTAAAAGGTTTTAGACATTGTAAGAGCAACCATGATAATAGTCATATGCTTTAAAGGAGGAATAACAGTGATCTTGTTTGCCTGCATTAAGGAATAAGACAGATGTTTCAACCTAAAGGAGCTTCTTTACTGATGACTTATTTTCTCTCATCTGTCTCCACAGAAACAAGAAAAAGTATTTCTTACATACATCAGCCTTGCTGGATTATGAGGCAACAAAAGATTACAGTGTTACCATTGTGGCAGTAGATTCTGGCAGCCCCAGTCTATCCAGTAACAGTTCATTGATGGTGCGAGTGGTAGACATCAATGATCATGCTCCGATATTTGCCCAGAGCAATGTTGAGGTCCACTTTGCCGAAAACAATGGACCCGGGGAAAGGGTTGTCACTGTAGTAGCCACTGATGCTGACAGTGGCAAAAATGCTGAAATAGCATATTCTTTGGATCCCGCCTCCAATGGGCAGTTTTATATTGATGCAGATAATGGAGATATCCGAGCAACAGGAATTCTTGACCGTGAGCAACAAGAAAGGTATGAGTTGAGAGTAATTGCCAAGGACAAGGGAACACCCTCTTTACAAGGCTCTGCAACTATTGTTATACAGGTGACTGATCGTAATGACAATGCACCAAAATTTGTTCAAGAAATCTTTACATTCTATGTAAAGGAGAACCTACTTGCTAACAGTCCGGTTGGCATGGTTACAGTAACTGATGCAGACGAAGGTGAAAATGCAGAGCTCAGTCTTTTTGTAGAGATAGACGGGGCAGATGAAACAACGACAAGAGAGAAGGTGGATGAAGAAGATAGTGGAAATGAACAACAACAATTATTCTCCATTGAGAACAACACTGGAACTATCTTTTCTGCTGCATCATTTGACCGTGAAAAACTGTCCACCTACACTTTCCGTGTTCGGGCTGTGGATGGAGGGGAGCCCCGCAAAACTGCTACTGCCACAGTCTCACTTTTTGTGACAGATGAAAATGACAATGCACCTGCCATCACATCTCCTGCCAATGAGTCCTACACCCTCCTACCACCTGCCAGCAGTGCTCGAACCATTGTCAGGACTGTTACGGCCATTGACTCAGACACGGGTCCAAATGCTGACCTTCGCTATGCATTAGTGGGGGGAAATCCATTTAGGTTGTTTGAGATTGGGCACACCAATGGAGTTATCACGCTGGCAGAGCCTCTGGAGCGGCGCCACAGAGGTCTACATCGCCTGGTTGTACGAGTCAACGACAGTGGAATTCATTCGCTTTGTGCCACTGCACTGGTTCATGTTTTCATCAATGAGAGCTTGGCAAATGCCACCCTAGTGGATGCACAGGTAATTTTTACACTTCAACATATTTTATAACCAAATTTCCCCCATACATACGATTAGTCCTCCTGGACCACTGTGCTGACACTGTAGATGATAGCAGGCATTGTGTTGTTGACTTTCCAGGAATCCCTCGTATTAAGCATACATGTAGCAACAGTGGAGAGACGAAAAAAAATTCTTCTTTAACGGGTAAAAATCCCCAATACGACCTGGATAAATACAAGCTGCCTTCTGCAGCAAAAAGAAACAGAGGAACAGATATAGGTGTATTTTCAGTGTTAAAAGTAAAAAAGTTTTTACCAGAAGCGGGGGAAAGTCAAGTAGTTGGAATCACCATCTCAGCCAATGGCCCCTTCCAGGAAGGTGTCATAGCTAGCAGAACGCCAGACCAGGTGTAGCTTGTACGGAGAAAAAACACTTAAAAAAAGATTAAATTAAAAGTTCAAAACAGCAGGAGTAATGCAAAGCAGATGGA
Source organism: Orestias chungarensis (assembly GCA_032876305.1). Taxonomy (NCBI): domain Eukaryota; kingdom Metazoa; phylum Chordata; class Actinopteri; order Cyprinodontiformes; family Cyprinodontidae; genus Orestias; species Orestias chungarensis. The sequence continues at coordinate 300,019 of JAVLVB010001120.1, forward strand.
ATAAGAAAGTTTCAGACTTAAGAAAAGTGTTTAGATAGTCCTCCACCAGCCTAAGCGTAATGCAGCATAACTATGGATTTAGCTCAGCATAACCTAACCTATAAGGTTAAGGCATGAGAACGTTACAACCAACTAGAACACTTTTTCCAGACTGAAATTGCTCTGCCAAAATCAAAAACTGTCAGGCAGCTTATAATATTGTCCAGCTAGCCTTATAATTCCCCCGAACCGTGTTGTGATTTGTTGTGTATGTTTGTACCAGATGGAGAACACTATTTCTACTGAAATTAGTTTGTAGCTAAAACACTTACAGAAGTATGTTCTTTGTCCCACATACATTTTTATAATAGCTGTATGGCTAAAATAACTTCAAAAAAACTGTTATGACTGAAGTTGTTCTTATTTTATATGGTACCATTTTTTTATGGCTCAGGGCTGAAAGCTTTAGGTGTGGTTGTGTGTATGTGTGAGTGTGGGTGTGGGTTCGGGGGTAGGTGTCTGTGTGAGGTATGTGTGTGTCAGAGTAAGAGAGAGCATGAGAGAGAGAGCATTAGGGTTAAGTTATTTGAGAAGCATCAGAGAGAGAGATGAGCCTGTCCCAGTTTTGGACTTCAGCATGCTGAAATATGTTTGAACATTTGAATAGAAGTTCAAGCTAGTCTCTTAACTATATCCCTGCATATTTATAAGGGTTTGAGGTCAGCACTGTGTTAGATTCACCACTGAGCATAGCAAGGTCTGTATTTTTTCAGCAACACTATTTTTTTCAAATAAGGAACAGGGAAAGTTAAAGGTATTTACCATGATTGGATGCATCCGTGTGGTCTCCTCAAACAGAACACTTTAACATAAAATTAGAGCCGACTTGAAAGAGCCACTCTATCTGCAGAGGTAATTGACAAGATTTAGAGACATTACTAAGATTCTAGAAATAACTAGAACGTAATGTGTTCCAATTCAGCCTTTGCCTTGCTGTTTTAAATCTTTCCTTCTGCTCTTCTCTCGCATTAATTGAATCTGCCTACCGTTATGGTTTAAAAATGTTCAATTAAGCTATAAATGCTGGCAGGTTATAATTACTAAAGCTTAATCTTTGGTGTGAAACACAGGTGATTGGTATTGACTGTAATTAAATTGTCTCAATGGCCTTGTAGTTATTTTGTTTGTTCTGAAACAAAACACTTGTGGTTATGAGGTTTAAACACATTTTGCTTACATTTTCTGCAAGAGGGTATTTAGCCATCAGGTATGTGCCTGCAAAATGACGCAGGAGGTTTAACCCTATACTAGCTTGCAGACAGTCAGAAGTAGGTGTACTTCAGTGTACTTTGGGACTTTTACGTTCCCACTAGTTGTCTTTTTTCTTGAAAAAATGTGTACACAATAGTGTTGGCCTTACAAATATAGTCCCCTAATCCAAATTCAATACATGAAATGTTGGGGATGTAACATGACAAAATGTGGAAAAGCATAAGATGTATGTCTAATTCAACAAGGGACTGTTGACAAATAGGAGATAAACATGGACAAATGTTAATTTAGTCCTGTAAAGCAAGCCAAATCATCATTTAATTTGAGAGCGCAGAAAAAATAAAGGTTGGTTTCTTTTTGTGTGGCCCATACAAATGACCAAACTAAATGGTTGAAAACAATTTAATCAAAGGCAAAAAAAAAAAGTATTTGTCTGCTGCAAAGTTGAAGATTTTAAGATTGAACCTGACACCCTTTTAGAGGATCAAGTTGTTGAAAGCCTTATTTTTACCCCTTGATGCTCCCTCAAAAGCTGCAAAGAGTACAATATCCAGGAACACTCACTTTGTAAAAAATATGTTTGCTCCATACACACTGCAGTGTTTTTAGTCCGTGACAAAGCATACAAGTTAAAACAGCTTTGTGGGAACCACGATACTTGCTTTGAATGACACTTAAAGTGAAATGTTTCGTTGTAGTGAAATAAATATTGTTCTGTTCTGTTAAGCTAGAGTTTGTTTTTGAAGATGTTGAAACAAGTTAGAACAGAAAGGCGTTCCAGCATTTCATCACTGGCTATTAGGAAGCACCTCATGGGTTTGACACTGGAAAGTAGAAAAGGGGGAAATAAAGAATGTAAGGATTAGTAGAGTACACTTAGTAAGAGGTAGAATTATCTGCAGCGGGTCTAAATGGCTATGGCTATTAAATCAAACAATAGGGTGTAATATGGCTAAGCTGGTCTGAAAGCTGCTATTGAGTAGTTTGCGCAGTTTAGTTTGATTGTAAGGAAGAACTTGGTGGTGTAATTGAGTAGTAGTCATTTAAGACAGAATACCTTCATCTCATAATAAAGTCAAAGTGGCTGGTGGACAGATGCCAGATGCAATTAGGGAAAGAAAACGGTGGCTACGGCTGCACCACGGCAGCAGAAAATTACTCTGCTCTTTTCTATCTAACCGTACTGGGCGAACCACATGTTTGGTAATTATTATGCTGCAGGCTTTGAGCTCAGGAAAGTAGGAATTGACATTCTGGACCTTGTGTGTCATTGTTGTCATTTGAATACCTTTGAGGAAAGCACCATATTATAGCTGGGCTGCATGGATAGGGTTATTAGTGCTTTTCTAGTTGTGTTCTGGGTTCATTAATAGTATTTAAAAGTCTGGAACTACATGTTTTCATGTGGGGATAGTAAGTATGATTTAAAAAACTCTGTGGAACAATAGTTATATTTTAACAGGTATATTAATCATAAACTTTTTCATTTATATTTTTCACAAATATTGACATAAATATTGTAAGAAAATATAGTAAGACATATAAATATATAGAAACCTGGTGTATATTTTCCTCGGATCAAAAACTAGGTTTATCTGTTTGAACACTGCCGGACTGTCCTCTGATGAACTGTCCTCTGTAATGATGAATGTTCCTCAGCAAATGATTGCTGCTACAATGGTCATATTGCCAGTATCTGTGGTAACATATCAATAACCTAATCCTTGGAGAGAAGAGCAGAGACAGCCACACTAACTCCAGGGATAAAAATCACGTATAGCAGAATCTGCTGGGATTTTAGAACGCATCATAAGCAATGGAAACTTATGCTTCCCAGAGTCTGCCTATAAACAAATAGAGCTTGTCTAAACTTGGCCGTTGATATAGGACTACTTTCTTTTCACATTCTTACACATGCTAGAGTTTTCTCACACACATATACCCCTTACGCTGTTTATGTTTTACATATGCCTGCATGCTTGTTTTTAACTGCCGCATACTATGTGAATACTTCATTGGGATTTTTTCTTGTTTTGTTCTATTGTTCTAACACTGAGGTGCACAAAGGATGCCTAGCAAAGTAAGAATGGATAGGAAATATGGATGAACCAAGAGTAGTGGGGTTGTAATGGAAGAAGCAGAGTCTGGCACAGGGGTACCTCTACATTGGAAGTAGACCAGTGGACTAAAATAAGCGCAACTCACTAACAATTTAAGTAAACTCAGAGATAGATGGGGTCGAAACAATAAACATAGTGCAGTATCACACTTTGCTTCTGGTGGGGGGGGGCAAGAGGAAGAGAGGGCAATAATATAGTTCCTCTATGTTTGTCTCGGATAATCTAATAAACCAGTTCCAAAGCTGCATAAGCAAATTCTCTACTGTATTTCTAACACTGCTGCTTGCGCAGAAGTTATTTTACTCGTCCACTTCTAAGCAGGGTGGCTCAGTCACCCCCCTGTACATTCCTGGAAGCCTTATTACGAACCACTCTTATTTGCAGGAGGGATTATAAGAGTCTGTCATTCCTCGCCCTGCCGGGACTAAGACTTTGTCATTTTAGCTTTCAGACAAGATGCAGGCTGAAGAATGAGTTGTCTCACTAAAAGACAGCTTACATTTGGTGCGAATTTGTGCAGATCATGCATATGCATCAGTGGCACTTTATAAGTTTCCATTCGGGTTTGCATTATGACTACCACAAACAAACTTTTCTCAGCATATCTTCTGAAAAGAACTCTACAGCCTTAATTACTCATGTTGAGAAACCCACAATAATGTGTAATGAGTGTGTTTTTGTTTCAGCATAACCCACTTTCTTCTATTGATCTTTTTACGAGCACAAAGCTTGTTTGTGTGTGTGTGTGTGTGTGTGTGTGTGTGTGTGTGTGTGTGTGTGTGTGTGTGTGTGTGTGTGTGTGTGT
>JAVLVB010001120.1:304294-317787 GCA_032876305.1 Orestias chungarensis
TAGGATTACAGCTAAGGTCTGCATTAATTTAATATTAATGATAAGCAGTGCCTAAATTTAAGGTCACAAACAGACTGTCTGGATATTCTTTTGAAATTTCTGTTTGAGCACAGAATTAACTTGTTCTCAGTTTATTTGGGACTTCCTGGATGAGTCACTGCTGCACACTCAGGCTAATTTTGTTAGGTCTGCCACTGCATGGAAGGTTTATCATTGTTTCATGTTTTCTCAATTTGTGGACACCTATTCTAAGTTTGATTTGCTGGAATCCCGAATCCTCTTGTTTATAAACCTTTATAAAGGATATATGTCAGTGACTTCGTTCTTATTTCTTCTTGGTTTTGTTAGATGAAGGTGGAATGTGTTGCTGTCCTACTGTAGCTCTTTCGTCCTAATTCTGGTCTTCAGACAGGTTCTATTCAATAGTTGTAGATTGTAAATTTGAACCCAGTTTTAACGAGGCAAATACTTTTGTACATTAAGCAAGTAACTATGAACAGTTTTTTTCCTTTCATAAATTAAATGTGTAAGAATATTTTTTATGTTTACACAAGTTTTTTTATGTGTAGTAATAAAACTTGTTAGATGATCTGAAATACTTAAGTTTGACAAAAAAGGAAAAGAAGAAGCAATCGATAAGGGAGCAAACACTTGCTGCACTCTCTTTAGAATACAATAGAAATATCCTTTATTGTCCTATGACAGGGAAATTATTTTGTAACAACAGCACTCACAGGCATATAATAAGTACAGTAAGGGCTAAAATACCAGCATGGATGTCAACATTTAATTGGTTTGCTGGTAGCATTGATAGTTCTAAAGTTTAACAGCTGCTGGGAAGAAGGAACTGTGATAACAGTCATTTGAGCTTTTAGGATGCAGTAGTCTGTCACTGAAGGGGTACTTCAGTTCGCCACAGGTTCGTGCATGTGATGCAGACAAAATCCTTGATTGTCACATCACCTCCACAGTGCCAACAGAGCATTCTAGTACGGAGCTGGAAATCCACCACTAGCTACTTGCTTTTAGCAGCAATGCTGATGAGATGGTTCTAGTGGCCCCATTCCACAACACTGTTGTATTGATAATATAATAAAACAGTAAATGTACGGTTAATTACTCGAAGGAATAGAAGTCGCTTTAGTGTACTAAAAAAACAAAAATTCAAACTTGTTTTTGGGCATGTTTTAACATTTCCTTAGAAGGCCCATTTTTTCAACATATTTATATTGTAAGAACCCATTGCTCTTTATAGATCTCAAAGCTCGGGATCCAAAAGAAGAAGCACTGTTTTTGAGTTTGTTCAGGACTAAAATGTAAATTGAGTTTAGGTTAGAAATACAGGTAGACTAGACTGATATAGTAACATGTAGGGTGAGGGTCAGGTTTACACAATAGAAACGTACAGAAAATGAATAGAAGTGAATGTCCTTGTAAATACAGACATTTGTGTGTGACTGTTTGTGTAAGGGTGGTACCTAAAACAAAAACAATCCATATGTTCTTGTTACAGATATTGAATGGATTTGCACAGGTTTGCTCTTCAATAAAAAGCAATTTACTTAGAAAGCCATCTAAGGAACCCCAAGAAGGCCAAAACAAAAAAGGGCTTAAAAATCATTACATAGAGCATTAAATTACAGTCTGCAGTGTAAAAATTGTGAAAACAAATCCTTAACCAATCCACGCCTACACCATTGCTTATAAAAGGGATATTGTCGATTGATGAGACAGTAGATGTGTTTGTGCCTCAGGATGAAGTCATAGTCTTTGTCTTCCCTTCATTTTCACATGTATTGACTGTTTTTGCTTCTTTAGCTATTCTATCTGCTTCTAAACTTGGTATCTAAAGTTTCCTATGATTTTTTAAATCAGATTTAATGCAGTCTAATCTATTGCACTCTGCAAACCAGCTGTAGCTGTGATATGATGCATTTGAAGAATTGAAGGAGTAACTAAAAATTAAGCAATTTGGAGGCAAGAGCAATTACATATTGGTGACACTATGTTTCTGGGAATAACTAAGAATATTCCACTTTAAACAGAATTATAAGTTTAATTAAATATGAAGATGCTGTTTGATGTCTCTCAGTGGCTCACACATACTGTGCAATCTTTTCAGAATTATATTCGTTTTTTTCCCCTTTACTTTTATTAATGACATTTGTTTTACTTTTCTTGCCTTTCTTTCTATTTCAAGGTTGCTCGTAGCCTGATGGCCCCATTGTCTCTAGACATTGCCGGGGACCCAGACAGTGAACGTGCGTTGGGAAAACAGCGTCTCAGCGTTGCCATTGGTGTCCTAGCAGGAGCAGCGGCGGTCATCTTGGTGATTCTTCTTGTGGTGACAGCCAGGCAGTGTGGTGCTCAGGGCAAAAATGGCTATGAGGCTGGTAAGAAGGAACCAGAGGAAGACTTCTTCAGTCCATCGGGGGCTCAACCACAAGCCAGCCGAGGCAATGGATCTGACCGGGGTCGTAAACCACGGAGAGACAAACGTGGCGGAGTCAGTAGTGGTACAGCTGGAGGGGGAGGGAAATCAGACAGATCTCTATACAGTGGCATTGTCACAGTCAATGGCCTGCGTCGTCATGTCAATGATGAAGATGAAGAGGAACTAAGTAGTGCTAGTGAGCGCCTAGCAGCCCGCTACTGTGCTGTTGATGGTGACCCTGGCAGCCCGCGAATGGGTGGTGGCAGAAGGCACCAGTCAAGCCCTGATCTTGCTAGGCACTACAAGTCTAGCTCACCTCTCCCTGCAGTAAATCTACAGCCTCACTCACCCCCGGCGGAGGGAAAGAAGCACCAGGCGGTCCAGGAGCTGCCTCCATCAAACACCTTTGTGGGCAGTGGTGGGTGTGTGGGGAGTGCTGGATCAAGTAGCAGCAGCACTGGAGGTAGTGGCAATGCAGATGCAATGTCCCTGGGATCAGACCAGTGTTCAGATTCCAGCTGCCAGGCTGCAAACAAGTACAACAAACAGGTAGGACCTGTGGTAACAAAGTGGTATGGTGCCAATTTCCAATATTACTTTGAGTCTCTTTCCTCAATTTAGTGCCTTGCAAAATTATTTGAATGTTTGTCAGAGTTTCTATCATAGATCAATGCAAAGTAGTGCATATTTATAAGCTGGTACAGTGGTTCTTAAAAATTCATTGACATGAGTCAATGTAGCCCAGGGATATGCGAAGGTGGACCTGTGCATCCTTGTACAATTCTGTGCATGCCGGTGTGAGACTGTTAAAATGAACCCCTGATGAGCTAAGCTGAAGAGATGGGGGGGCACCATATCCCAACAGAGTAATTGGTCATTCTGTGCTTCTGTTTCCCTTTTAAAACTGTTGTTTTTCTTCAGTTTTGCCTTTGCATTTATTCTATAAACAATATAAATTGCATAGCTAATAGATGGAGTGACTTTGGTGGAAGCTGCAGGAGACTGCAGTTAAAAGCTGACAAATAAACGGTGCACAGAAACGGTCAGTCAGCCCACACGCAATAACACAGACACAGGAACCATCTATCACTGAAGACATTGCGACACGGCGGGGGTCTGTCTTGTCCATGGGGAGTATTCACAAGAGTGATATTTGAGTGACAGCTAACCCTACTTAAAGGGGCGGCGTCTCATTTCCTTGACAGACAGCTCTACATTTATCCAGCTTGTGGTTAAAGGGGGGAAAATGCTGATGTGGTCATTAAAAGGGAAGGAGAAGAGCTTCTTAGGCTAATCAATTCATACAGGGGGTACTCTGATCCTGCTCAAACATGCACACATGCCGGGCCGGCCGTGTGTGCACGCACATATACATATGCACACAAAACTACGGAGGTTAATCCATTACGGAGGCAATCCTCTTAATCTGCCATTCCCTGGGAAAGAAACTGCTTACTGGGGGAGTTTTGGCGCTCACGCTTAAAACATGCCAGCACACATAGATAGGCAGACAGTGCACAAACTGACAGTGTGATGAATTATTGATCACATGGGGTAATTAACTCCCCTCTGTGAGTTAGCCCCCCTTCCCCAACTGCCTTCCCATTCTACCACAGTTGAGGGGTTTCAACCACAGCTCTTTGTATTTCTGTTAAATAGTTTGTGCACTGAAGCATGATGTTGCCCACCTGTATTTCAGAATTGGGTAATTTGTACGCTTTAGAGAGACTTGCAGGTTTGTTTCTCTAAGCTTGAGGGTCTGCTTATTTTATAAACTTATATGCATTTATATATAAATGAGTGTGGGTAAAAGATAGGCCCAGGGAGTAATAGGTGGCATATATATGTGCCAAATGAGAGAATTCATATGCCAGCAAAAAGTGGGAGGGTGTACGATCAGGAGCGAGAGACATTTATAGATGTTTTGGAAGGGGGTGGGAGAAGTGGGGATCTAGGAGAATGAGAGTTAGGGGAAGAGCTCTGGAGTCTCAAAGCTACTTTACTGGGTCGTTGGTAGCATTAAAATCTCTTCATCTGAAGTCAGCACATCAGGAGATGAAGTAGGTTACTTAAAATGGTAAATCAACAGGGAAAAAGGGGGAAAAACTAAAAAAAACAGCATCATGGATAAAATGCTAGATTGCATCAGAGGCAACAAGATGACAGGACAGCCTGCCTAATTGCATTGGTTATGTTTTTGAATCTATCTGCTCACTGAAGACAAAAGCAGGGGGGGGGATTCATTTCAGTGGGAATAAATACATTTGAAAATGAACAAGGGAAGTAGGTGGAATTGTAGACTGAGCACACCAAGACTCCTACTGTTTAATAAATGTGGTTCATTCAATGTCAGCTCAACCACTTCACACATTCAGCTCTTTATTTTGATCTTTTTACGCTGGTTAGAAGTGAACATATGTTATCTCTCAATATGTACTTGACCTCTTTTTGTTAGTTTATGCAAATAAGTTCACATTTAATTAAAATGACCTTTATTTACATTTGTTGACCTACAAAATCAGAGTACTTTGTGCTGGATTTTTTGTAGAGTGAACTTTTATGATTTCTAACGCTGGCATGTTAAAGTTTGTGCTTTACTTGGAAATAAAAATCTTTGTGATATTTGCACTGTATTTAGTTCCTTACTTTTATACTCCTACAATAATAAGTGCAAGACCCGCAGAAGCCATATAATAAGTAAAGACATTTATCATTTTCCTTTTGCACCCTTTCTGATGGCCTGTCTCAGGAAAATCCCAAAAAATAACAATTTGATAATTGTGACATGAAAAAAGGGGAAAGGGTTATGAATAATTTGCAATGAACTGAAAGATAGTACATGAAGTACACTTATATGGAAATGTGTTATTTGTTTTACAAGTGTGCTTTACAAATGTCCTTTACAGTAAAATTCTTCCCACATAGGCAAAAATGTTACGTATGCAGTTTTTCTAAGTAAGACCAAACTCAAATTTGCTCAATAATTCAATAAACCTGTAAGCCACAGCCAACCTTTTCTAAAAGTGCATCATACTGTAGTTTATAATTAATGACCCTATTGCTGCTGTATAGTTAGTTTTTTACTTTAGTATTACATTTTTTGTAAATTGACAGGAAACTTTCAGGGTAAAAAAAAAAATATCTCTAGCCTTAGTTTCTCACAAAGAAATTAACATGAAGATTTTAACCTTTATCAGCTGCATAGCAGGGCAGTTTGGCTGCTGATGTGAAGAAAGTATACAGAGAAGGTTGGAGCCTTTGCATCCAAGTAGTGAGGGCCCGGCAAACAGCATAAGATAGAGAGGAAGGGAGAAAGAGAGATCTGTTTTTGGGCAGTGGCCAGACAGTGAGAGTGTACTGCTGAGATGTGGGTCATCAGGATACCCATTGGCATCAGGGCACATTAATGATCATGAAAGTCCCATGGCACTGCAGTCAATATGGGGAAAAGGGGCCTGCTTTTCCATTCTGTGTACTACTGGACGTCTGTATTGCACACACAACCGCAATATCCTCCTCATTGCTCCCCTCTTGAGGCAACCACAGTGAAATATGTTAAATACTTAAGTAATGAGTTGTGTTTTAGTTTTTGGTGAAATATTCATACTGAGCTCTTTGCCCTTTTCGTGTCTTTCAATGTCTCCCTGACCATGACATTAAGGTCCTTTCTGTCAGTCTCTCACTTTCTTTGCCATATGACTTATCATATATCGGGACCTCTTCACCATTGCTTTCATTGCGTCTTCCCTGCGCCACTATGACCTCTAAATGTATCAACTCAGCGATTTTACAGTGCCACTTCTTTTACTATAGTGTGCACTTTCTCCCCCCTCCCTCTCTGGACACAGCGAGCGAGCTTGTGAGAGGGTAGGTTAGATCATGATGCCACAAAGGCGGAACGAACCAGACACAGAGCCACCTCTACACACACACTCAAACTAATTGACTCCATGCTTAATCAATGCCACCACCCCCCTCTTAGCAAGGCCAAGACTGCAATGAAAACAGGTGAGTTGTCAGAGCAGCTTTTCTTAGTGCATTACACATTTATGCAATATTTTGTGAAGGTCAACATTGCCCACAGTTATCTTTGAAAATGTGATCTGCGGTGAATAGGACTCATCCAGACATACGTGTTGGTCTAATTGGACTGTACGGAGGGAATGTGTCTGCAGAGATTAGGTCTACGGGATTATAAAATTGAAAAGCAGCTTTTCATTTCCACAAAATCTCCTCAGGATTAAATATGATGAGCATCTGTCACCGGCTGATACTCATTCATTCATCCACACACCCGCCCTTCAAGATAATGCATGGTCTGCGTTGGGCACTAGGCAGTTAAGGCCATTGTCAGCTTGAAACAAACAAGCTGATAATGGCCAACTGTGCCGTAACTGACCCATAAACTTGGTCATGATGATACCAGCCTGCCGAGGTTAGGTTCCACAGCCAACCATATGGTTAAAGGGTGAGTGTGTGTTGAGGTATAAAGGTGTGGGGTAAGCAGTAGGTAAGAAGGACAAGGTAACCAAAGTGGGCATCGACTGTTGAGCCAGACTGAAAACTGATCCAGTGACCCTGCAACGGGGAGGGGAAGCAGGCACAGCGACTCAGTGGACATCAGAGAGGGAACCCGAGCCACAGAAAATAAAGTCAGAAGAACTTTGAGAAGCAGACATGACGAGGTGAGCTGAGGAGAGGCTGAGACAATGCAGGGAGAAACAAACAGATGTGTGTGTCTGCTAGACGCCCGGTGCTGGAGGTGGAACACATGCTTACCCTGTAAACATTGATTTTCCACTTGAGCAGAGTCATATGGATTTGGATGCACGACATCATAAGGTACTTTGTTTTCTACTGAAAAGAAAGCCTCTGAATGTAACAGTAAACACTTTTTTTTTTCTTTTCAGATCTTCATCCTATTTACAAACTCATTGGAAAATCCCCCAATTGCATAAACTAAAGGTTACATGTGTAGTTGTTTTACTATAGATGCCTTATGGACCTGCAGTGGTAGCATTAAATACTGATTTACTTGCTTTTCCACATGTCTTGCTTCATTTTAATTTGTTTCCATCCACTTTGCTTATTAGAGAGTTCACTTTTCAGATGTAGCAATTAACCATATATATTCTTTGGTTTGCACAAACTACTTTGAAAACAACTTAGATCTACAAGGTAATAAATAATGGGCCTTGGTGTGCCCTGTTGTGTCTGGCACTGTGTTCCTGTGGGTTTTGAGGTGGAGACACCATGAATCTGGCTTGTTCCAGCACCTCTTTAGCATGCCTCATTAAGCTGGGTCCTTGGAGCTTACAGGGAGGGTCAATACATTGGAGCTTATCTTTAAGTTTCTAAAGCTGTTTGTTTGGTGGGGCTAGAGATGGTGATGTGCGCTCATTATTTGACCATAATGTTTTGGGGTACTTTTTGCAAAATTGAGAAATATAAGAATAAAAGGTACAATAAAAATGCATCACACCTTTCGACTTTAAATCTATGATTACAAATATTTAGAGCTCCAGAAACAAACATTTTTTAAGTTTTAGTTCTGATTATTTGTAATCGTAGTTTTGCTACCTGGTTTCATACCACATGAAGGGTAGGGTTAACGGACAGAGCAAATGTTATATGATTATACTTTTACATTAGAGTAGGTTTTCTGTTCAATAGTGCAGCTGTACTGCTAAGCAACAAGTAATAATTGCATGCAAGCAACAATTCATCTTTTTATTTTTGAAATGCATTTATTGTTTTATCCCCAGCGTACACATGATGGGTTGTAGCCTCTGCACCTTATATTAAAAACTGTAATACCAACTCAAAAATATAGATACTACAAAGAAATTGGTGTCAGAAAGTCAAAATTTTAAAAATATATCGAAATATTTGACCCAATTGTGTTGATTAGAGCAGCTGTTAATGTAACTAATACACTGTGTACACAAACGGAAAAAAAAGTCAAACTCTCTTTAGTGAGTGAAGCTAATATAAAAATTTATTGGGACATCATCATCACTGTCAAATGGATTTTACTATCAAAATAGACAGGTTAATATTTTGTGCAAGGCTTTAATGTTAGACTGTTATGTCAGTTTTGAGAATGATAAAATAAAAGTCAGAAGGATTTTCTGTGAATGGTGATAATGTATTAAACTACACAAATGAAAAACTGAATGGAGGCTAAGAGAAAAAACTTCCCAATTTCCTTTCCCATCAAGATCCTGGCAACCTTGGTTTAGATTGGAAATTCTTTGCCTGTTTGCTGTTGACTTGGATTAACAGGCAGCGTGTTCAACTGATAATGTTAACAAGTCCTCCCTTCAGCTTTTGTTTCGACTTTTCAGTGAAACGGCAGGAATGTGGGATTGTCATTCCCACACATGTATGCAGGCAGAACGCAGCAGACGCTATCAGCCCTGTGATTCTAACATGCTCAGACGTGCTCACTGAAACACACTCTTTTGAGTCGGTAATAGCGCATGATTATAATTACTCACCCTCCCAGATCCTTCGGCGTATACATATTTCAATGAAGGCAAACGGAGGCTGATAAGAATATGATGGTACATGAGCCGATAGGAAAGTTATCCATCTCTTACATCACTTTCTCTTCTTCCCTTTGGATCGAGTCATATTCACATGCCCGGGTGCATTCCATTTTCTGGAATCAAACTCATAGCCATGGAGGCTTTTACAAACATACCTTTTTTAACTCAGGGAGACGCAGTCTTGGAGACATACAAAGGCATATATAGCAAGCCCCTCACTGAGATGATTTATTTTATTCGCTTCTTGAAAACTGCTTTGTATTGTACTGTTCTGCATTCACCTCATCTGCCTTCTAGCATTACCTTAATGGCTGTCTGAGGGTTGAGCAATTTTACCCAATATTGCAAAACAAAAGGGCTCTTCCTCCGACAAGGGATATATTCTAGACAGCTTAGAAGCCCAGTTACTAGTTTTACCCAACAACACAAAATAATATTTTAGTGGCTTTGTGTTATTTTGAATTAAACTGAGTGTAATGAATTTGGAACTGAGCTGAGGTGAGTCCACCTGAGTTCAATTAAATAATTCAGACTGTATGGATTCTAGTTGCATTGATTCAGCTTAGACCAAATCAAATTGAAATGGTATAAATGTGTGCAAAGGCTGTGGTTTACATTTCAGGAAGCTTTGTACTGAGCCTACTTGATTTCAGAACCATTTGGTTCAGATATGTTCAAGATGCATTTATCTTTCTGCCTCTAAACTGTGCAAAGTTTCATATACTGAATTATTTCTTTAAAGATATTCAAACCCATCTTTTTTTAGTGTAGCCCTTGGCTGAAACTATGCATCAACAGGCTTTAAATGTTTGCAAAATAATCACAATAGGGAGATACATATAAATATAAGTAAAGGGTTTATATATATATATATATATATATATATATATATATATATATATATAATATACAGAATTGTTACTGTAGTTCACAATGTGCAACAGAAAGTATCTCTAAAGAATTCATTTTTCTTTGTATCTCTGTTTAACAAACTTTTGATCAGTCTCAACAGTAGTGAGGAAAAATAGTGGTCTAATCAGCCACTATTTAAGCTCCCTTCATGTCTTGTTTGTGGAGGTCAGTTTGTTGCTTGAGTTTTTTGTGTCACTACCTGGGTTGTAGTTTGTTATGTTGCCCTCAGTTTTGGGCCCAATTTATCATTTTGGAACTATTTTTTGATATTTTTGTAATAAATTAAGAATATATTTTGAAATCCGTTCAACAACTCTGACTGGTGTTTGTAAAACCCTCACAGACAGATTTTGAACTGATTTAGAGACTTGGTGTCACAACAAAAACGACCCAACCCTAACCCTAAACGACCGGGGTGTTTTTGGAGGACAGAGCATTGGGGTGCTACATTAATCCTTTTAATTCAATAAACCTATAGGTTTAAGCCAAATAAATTCAATAAAATTTGCTTTGTAACAGAGGGGAATTTCAGGTCTATATGTTAAAAACTTGGTCTTGATGTTCTTGCACAAAGGAAGTTAAAATATTAAAATCCAAAAATGGTTTTGTTTGTTTTTTTCTGGTTTCATGTTCCGGGAGAAAATACTGAGTGTGCATTTGTATATTTTATTATCAATCCTGTTAACCAGGCGACATTAATAAATTGAAAAGGCAGTAGTTGTGAAGTAGCTTAAGTGAATAATGATTAAGGACACAAAATCTTTTGTCTTTCCACATATGACCACAAAATGTTACAAAAATGTGTCAAATACTTCTTAGTTTGCAATAGTTTTGTGATGGGACTCATCCTAAATCTTGAGCTGTTGCCTTCAAGGTCAAAATTATTGTTGATACACAAAAATTTGTCAAAGCTATACAGTTTTTAGTTTATTTTTATATTTTTTTTGTCTAGAGCCTCACTGTTGTGGACTATTTAAGCACTCTTTACTTGCAGCAACAAAGCTTTTTATCCCAGCTAGGAACTTGAGAATTCATTTTGTAAGTCTGAAATTAGGCATATTCTTGTCTCTACTGTACTTTGCTGTTATTGTGTGTGTATGCTTGTTTTTCATGTTGGGTTTCATCTTTTTGCAAGCAGAGTGCTGCCATTCATATTTATAGTATAACTCTTGAGTGGTCTAACACATGTTTGGACACAAGTGCTATCAGTGGACGTTAATCAAAATGTTGCAGCGTGGCATAAGTAGCAGAAGTTTTTTTTTTTTTTTTAATGGACCATTAGTAAGATGTTTTAGTCATTTTTAAATATTCTTTCTAAGAGAATGACAGACCTTGGTATGAAGATGTTTTGGAGCAAAATCATTCATTCAGAAGAATGTACATAAAACAAGTTAAAAGGAGGGAACATAAACCAGAAAATAAAGTCATGATTAATTAGTACCACATCGACTAGGTGTCTGTCGTTGAGGTCAGTGCTGTGAAAATCACCCACTAAAAAGTATCACTATACAGCCCAGCGTTCCCGTTGTCTTAAGGCCGCCTCCCCCAGACACACCCACACACACACACTCACACCCTCACACACATGCCCAATAATGTCCTCCTCCTCCGTCTGTCTTCCTGCTGATTGATCTCACTGTTCCTGTTAAGTGGTTTCATCTCCTTTCATCACACTCCATCTGGATCTATATTTTCAAATCGTGCTTTTAATGCTTCCCAACATTTTTTTTTGTACCACACTTAATGGTTTCTTTAAACTTTGCAAATGGCTTGTAACACCCCCCTCCATTCTCCCCTCCTTATCTCCTTCTGTTTTCAGATGACTTTAATCTTTGTGTTCCTTTTCTTTCTTCTTGGTAGTAATTAAGCATGCAACCGAAGAACAACCCGAAGGTGTGAATATCTGCTCTATGCAGCATGGTTTATGCATTTTTGCTTGTGGCAAATCTGGGCAGATTTTTCGCTGGGTATCTGCTCATTATATCTTGTGGGAATGCAAAACACTGGCCCCAGTAGTGCGGCAGTCCAAAGCCAATGTTTTTGCTTGGGGGTAAATGTAACCATCTGTTTCGGAATTGTTGATAAAGGACAGATAAATCAGAAGATCAAGATTAAGATCAGGGGGAAAGAAGCAGTGAAAATGTACATAGAAAACAGTACAGATATTCTTGGTTGGCAACTACGGCTTAGAGTCAGAGCAGGAGGAGAGAATAGCGGGATGCAGCTGAAGGATATAGGTAGGTAGATGAAGAGGTGATCGGGATAACAGTGGATGCTTCAGTGAGTATTGAGTGAAGATGTGAAGCTACAAAATGAGAATGCATTTTAGGTATTGCCCAAGGGTGTCAAGCCGATGTGGAGGGATACATGAAAGGAGGAGATTAAATGAAAAAGACAGAATTGAGGTATGTGCATCTAGGGTTAGAAAAAGAGGGAGCTTCTCTTCAAGAGTTAAACTAGCAAACCCTCTTCAGGCTATCCTGGTGTGTGTGTGTGTGTGTATGTGTGTGTGTGTGTGTGTGTGTGTGTGTGTGTGTGTGTGTGTGTGTGTGTCGAAAGAAACAGCAAGAGAAAGACAAAAATGAAAGCGTTCTACCTGCCCAGTTAAAGTAGTTATATAAATCTGAGTGGGCAGGCCTGCAGCAATGATCCAGATTACACCAATGACCCAAGCCTCTTCTAATATATGTGTAAGTGTGTAAATGGAGATATGAATATTTGCTCAATCTTTGTTGGGTCCCAATTGCCCGGTGATGTAAGAAATAGAAATGATAAGAGATGCCCGCTTAAATGTGGACAGACGCTCAAATGTGTACAAGCACACAGAGCGAGAGATGTATTGGCGCTGATATACAGCTGATGCCCTCCAGCAGAGACATTAAAATAGTTCAACTATCGGACCCTCATACAAACTATGTGTTTGTTTAATCATGCCACGTTTCATTCCCATGGCCATAGCACCACAGCTACACAGGCACCAACAGCATGTATAGTCATGTGCAAAATATGTATACCAATGATGTATTAAACTTTTTTTTTTATTTAAACCAGAAACATTATATTGTATTGGGTATTCATGGAAAACCACACAAAGCAGTGGATAACTTTAAAGTTGAAAATTTTTAAAATGTACAAATAAATTGTGGTTTGTATTTAGTATTTATACCTTAAGACGTTGTCTTACTGGTATAAATACATATAATGTTCTTTGAGGGCCTTTGAGGTCAGTTCAGATGTGAGGATCTGTTGACCGGATAACAATTAGTCTGACGGTATTTTTGAAAGACCTGCACAAAATAGCCATAAGGAGCTCTTTTATTAAACGAGACAGAAAAAATGGAATAAAAAGATGGACTAGGAATTATTATTATTATTAAAACTTACACCTTTCAACTGGACTGTCATAATGTGTGTTTTGTTTGGTTCTGTTTCCTCTCTGTGTCTCGTCACTCCGCTTTCATTCACAGCTGTCTGCAATAATTCACTCCCCTTCTCAACCAATCACACCCCGGTTCCCCAATACTTAAGCCACATTCATTCACACACTCACCGCTGGATCGTCTGTTGTTTTCCCCTGCTATTCCTCGTTGCTTCTT
>JAVLVB010001120.1:322169-402741 GCA_032876305.1 Orestias chungarensis
ATATATATATATATATATACATACACACATACTCAAGCAAGAAGCTTGTTTGCATACCAAAAGCATACTTCATACTTCAGCTGAAAGAAAATTCGATCCATATTAATTATGCTGTCCGTATTTGTGCGTCCAGCATTACAGCAAAAGACAGAAAGCAAAGGAAAGGTTATTTTATGTTTTTCCTCAGTATCAAAAAGATGGAGTTTGAATGATTGAGTCTCTATGCATCAGGGAAAGAGGGAATAAAAAATAGTGCGAAGTCAGAGAAAGAGCACACTGTCTTCATGCTTTAATGTGTATGCGTGCATGACTCTGTGTTAGTGGGCATGTGTGTGTGCGTGCATGTTGTCTACCCAGTATAACGCCCCCTCTGTCTCCCCGAGCTACACTCTATCACTCACCCACACTGAGCCTATTGTCAAGACATTGGGCCAAGTGTCCTAAGACATTTTGGTGGCACTGTGTCTGTCAAAGTGGTGATGGGGCTTAGATAGGTTCACAGAAATGCACATGCATGCATGCCTAAAGTCATGTTTTCGTCAGTTAGTAGGACATTCTACAATCAAATGTATTTGAAACATTTGGCCGGTCCCTGAATTATATTAATGTTTCTTCAATGCTGGCTAGCATCGGAAATAAAAGTTGATTAACTATGTCATTTATGTGTTTGAACATAGATTTCATTGAATCATTAATCAATTCATTCATTAAGTCAATTCATAAATTATTTCATTTTAAAACAGGAGCTGACCTATGTAAAACATACCTTTAACAATGTAACAACCAGCCTAATCTAAATGTTAGCCTATTGTCCTACAACAGGTGTTGGACAATGAAAATGTAACACTAGGTTTTAGGCCACAATAATTTATTAATATTGTCTTTTTGCGGCCAATACAGCATCAGTTCATCTTGGCAATGACACATACAAGTCCTGCACAGTGTTAAGAGGGATTTTAAGACATTCTTCATGCAGGATAGTGGCCAGGTCACAACCTGATGCTGGTGGAGGAAAATGTTTCCTGACTCGGTCCTCCAAAACATCCCGAAGTGGGTCAATAATATTTAAATATGGTGACTGTGCAGGCCATGGGAGATGTTCAACTTCACTTTCATGTTCATCAAACCAATTTTTCACCCGTCTTGCTAAGTGTATTGGTGCGTTGGATACAATGTTCGAACCATTGGAAGCACATGATCCTCCAGAATGGTTCAGTAGACCTTGGCAATGAGGCGCCCATCTAGCACAAGTATTGGGCCAAGAGAATGCCATGATATGGCAGCCCAAACTATCACTAATCCACCCCTCATGTTTCACTCTGGGCATGCAGCAGTCTGAGTGGTACGCTTCTTTGGGGCTTCTACACACCATAGCATTCCCGGATGTGGGGAAAACAATAAAGGTGGACTCATCAGAGAACAGTATGTTTCATGAGAGTTGAGGTGCACATTTAAATCTGCCGTGATTTGGGCAGCCGTGGTTTTATGTGTTTTGGATACAATCCGGGTTAGCACCTGAACATCATTTCAGACAGCTTCCTCCTGTGTCCACAGTTAATCTTTTTTGATGTGGTTCGTCCTTCTTGGTGGTAAGCTGACATTTTCCTGGATACCGTGGCTCTTGATACATTACAAACACTTGCTGTCTTGATCACAGATGCAACAGCAAGACATGTACCAACATTTTGTCCTCTTTTTAACTCTGGTATGTCACCAATAATGTTGTGTGCATTGCAATATTTTGAGCAAATCTGTGCTCTTACCCTGCTAATTGGACCTTCATACTCTGCTCTTACTGGTGCAATGTGCAATTAAGGAAGATTGGCCACCACGCTGGTCCAATTTACCCATGAAACCTCCCACACTAAAATGACAGGTGTTTCAGTTTCATTGTCCAACCCCTGTATATTTCCTTTATCATCATCTGAGCGGATCAGTCCATCTTTTTCATCAATAGGAATACTTCATGGCCGATGAATTTGTCAAGACATTGGCATTTCTTTCTGTCACTTTGGCTATTTATTACAAATTTTATAAAAAGTACTCAGCCAAAAAATAATGCGCTAGAAAATACTGTTGGTTTTAAAGCTACGTTTTTTAAAACTTTGCTATACCTGAACCTGTTCCTTGTCCTGTAATAGCAATGAAAACAAAACCACAACAGAAATTAATGTACGTGTAGTAGTTTCTATTTCTAAAGAAGAAAGATTATTGTTCTGTCTCTCTGCTTGATAGAGAGTTGTTATTAGGTAGGGATACATTTCATATCAGGTGTTCATACTTCAATATTTTCTGCTAGTTCTTTGTTCAGACTGGAGTTAAATTAGATTTTATTAATCCCTGAAACAAATTAATTCAATACATTTTTACAAGTGATCAGACCAAGAGTGTGTTTAGACATTTCCATACTGCCGGCCCAGGCTGGAAGCAGCAGGGACTCTATAGCTGTAATACAGCTTTCCAATGTTCGGCTCATTCTAGCTTTTCTTGTACAGGAACCGCACGCGGCAAAGTTGCAGCGGCCAATTTATTTTCACGTCTGTTCATTGGCTATTGTTCTCTGTGGCTTTTCTTCAAAATGTTGCAGTCTGCTGGCAACAGGATTAATTCATGCTCAGCTCTGTCTGGCACAGTTGCACAGAGAGCAGGAAATTGAACTGAGTGGCTAGAGAACACCAGGATTGGATGTAGTTGCAGTAAGTTGCTATTTTCCCAATGAAGTTTGAATATATGCTAAAAGAAAAAAAAAAAAAGAAAGAAAGAAAACTTTTTTTTTATTCCTGCACAGTCACAGTTCTTGTGTTTAAGCTTTAGACCACGGTGGATATAATGTGAGAAACTGATTTCAACTGGCACTCATTTTTTTCCAAGCCCCTCATTTTTTTCCAAGCCCTTTTTTTCTTTGTTATGGTTGCATTTCCTGTTCAAGTTGCAACTTTTTGGTCTGATTTTTAAAAACCTTTACCAAAGCTAAGATTTTTGGGCTAGACACAATTTGAAAGAATAAGTTTAAACACGGTCACTTTTGTTTTCTGTGGTAGGAACCACAAAAATATGGAGCAGTTTTAATGGGTTATTCTACATCTACTTGCTGTTGTCCTGAGTTTTGCAAACCCCTTAGAAAGACAACTAGCTAATAGTTGTACTAAAACTAATTTTAAATTGATGTCATGTAACAACATTTTCAAACCCGTGTTCTGCTAATGGTACAAGAGAGAGAAAACCGAGATTAAAAAAAACACACAATAAGGATCTTAAAACTCTCATCTGTTGATTCTACAACCAAAGAATGTAATTTGTTCACAGACTAGCCGGTAATAAGTCATACATTATTTTTTTCACATGAATTTCAAGACGTTGTAGGTGCAGATCTGTTAATAAAAATCTGTTGTACTGTAACAAAGGCATAATTCATGCCACCCAGTCCAGTATGCTTTACTGTGAAGCTTGTGCTGTTCGATGTTATTCATGTCTACCCAGATTTTTCATTCAAAAGGTGGTGCCAAACAAGCAGATCTAGAAAATACAGAAAACCTCAGAGGATAAAATACGTCTCAAAGACTATAATGACACAGAAACTGTGGTAATGAATCAATCTATTACTTGTTAACGTTATTTTAGGTTCACTTTTATTGACAGGTAGAGATAGTGAATGTCAAAGCCTTTAGTGTAGGGAGAATATTGGTCCTAAATATAAGATGTACAAATAAACTATATTACCATTTATGCCCAAAGGTTGATGATTATTAGTTGCTTGAGTAACTTCACATTACTTTTAGGAGTAGCTTGGCTACACAGTACTTTTTATGTTTAATTAAGAAACATTATTATGAAGTACAATATTTACTAATTTAAGAAACTATTAGATGTATGTGTCTATATAGAAATAATTCTAATTATTAAATCAGACAATATGATTACAACATATTACATTTTATATTTTTTATACTATTTTTTTGTTCTCTATCCATCCTTGGTCCAGTCAAAATGCAAATAAGTAATTTAAACCTGCTATCTGCTGGAATGCAAAGCCTGTGTGTTCGTGCGGGACCGGGATGGTCTTTGTGTTTGTCAGGTCCGTGGTGGAATACGTGTTTGTTTGTGTCTGACAGCACATTAGGCAAAGCTATCTTTAACCTTGTAAAAAGGAGTGACACTGATTCTAAACTGACAGGATGGATTTCAGTTTGACACAGCGGTGCGTCATGGCAGCCTCTGTCAGCTTAGCCCATATGCCCATTTTTACAAAAGACAGGAGTTCCAAAAACGTAAGAGAGGATGTGTGCAAGACACAAAGAAAATTATGGAAAACCAGAGAAAACTCTACTGAATACAATAGATAAGATAATAGTTTGAAAATAAAGGTTTTAATGGAGATAAAGCAACATGGTATAGAAGGAGGTCAAATACTGTAAAACAAAAAGCCAGTTGGGAGAGTGAGTGTGTAGGGGAGGGACAGGACAGAGACCTTGCTCTTGTATCCGGATGTCTCTGAGGTCCCTTATTGACTCCTATTGTTCAATGCAGCAATCCTAATCACTCTCAACAGGGAGTTTGTTTTTGTTGTTTGTGCCTCCTCGTCTGTCATCGTTGTCTCTTTGAGATCACGTATCTATAGCCACGTCCGTGCTTTTACTTTTTCATATTTTTTTTCCTCCACAGAGAATTCATTGTCTACTACAGTACTTATCTAGTCAACTTAATGCACAATAGAAGTGGGTGGCAAAAGGACTATTGCTCACATTACGCAATGGTCCAAACAATCACTCACACATTTACACGCAGACACATGGTTCATAAATCAGTCTAAATAGCAAACATGCATATGTATGGTCTCTCTTACTCACGCATGCAAACAAAGGGCCAGTTGTATGGCACCATCATGTCTGCATCATACTTCACAATGACTCCTGTCAGAGATGTTAAAGGAGATGACTGTTTTAACGACAAGTAATGGAAAGTGATGAGAGTCACCATCACTCACACAAGCAGGCACATCAACAAAGGACCTAATCAGAATCATGGGCATTTGTCCGGAAAAGCTTAGCTTTAAAACTGACTCTATTAGCTTTTGTTTTTTGTGTTTTTTTCATTCACATTCAAAGGGGCTGGTGCTCTGAATAGAGACAGTGATTTCCAGTGTGTTTCTGCAGGCTGGAGAGCCCAGATGGAGACATGGAGAAGGGAGAGAGTGCATGGTGCCAGAGTGGACAGCTTGATGGTAACAAAGCCGATGCAGCAGATCCATGTTCCCCCTTTCTGTCTCTGCAGAAAAAATACACACAACACCTGCAAGCAAACAAACAAAGCATCCAGAAACAGTTTTGGCCGTCATAATAGATATTAGCTGAAGCAATTTAATAAGTGAGAATTATAAACTCCTCTCGAGAACACATTTTACGGGACAGGTGCGCCAGAGGGCTAATGGGAGTGGTAGTCCCAGCGTTGGCCACAGGGGGGGCTTGCAGAAGACTGCAGCAGTCTGAGGAGGAGCTAAGAGAGAAAGAGAGGGTCCGCATAGTGTCGATCAGATGACCTCGCTGCTGCAGTTAATGTTCTCTGGCGCTCAGACACAAGGCTAAAGCTCTGCCATATACTGCAGGGCTGCTGTTCTACAAGCTGTCATGACGGAAGGGATTTTGGTTGTTAGAGTGTGTGCGAGCATTTGCACATGGGAATAGAGAGATAAGTGAGGTGGAAAAGTGAAAGAGGGAAAGCATGACACCAAGAAGGTGTGTGTTACCAAAGCAATGCTCCGTTTCTGTTAACTCTTTCTCCCTGCACAATTCTTTGTCTACTTTATACTCTTTTTTCCCTTTGTCCCGTTCTGTTGCCCTCATCACAATCCCCCGCTCCTACTGCCGCAATTGCCCCCCTTTTCCAGTACCTCATGCCCCTTTCCCTCCCTCTTTTCCTCCCTCTCTTCTTTCTCTCTCTGCAGTGCAGCACAGTGATTATCATTCCTCTCACAGTCAGGCCTGATAGTCAGATACTGCTGAGCACCCTTCTACATCACCTGCTTGTAGAGGGAGAGACTGAGACAGAGGAGAGAATGGAAGGGGTGAGAAATGGAGGAGAAGACTAGTAAGATAAAAGAAAAGAAAGCAGGGAGTGAGGAAATAAGAAGGAAGTGAACAAAAGGTGGAGCGGTTGCAGAGATTTGTAGCAGAGGGAAAAGTATTGTGAGGGGGGCAGAAGTATGCAGAGGGGAAGATTGCTCTTACTGCAGTGATGGTCCCACTGCAACATGCTGCATAGTTACAAATGTGTGTGAGTGAGTATATGTAAACCTGCACAACCAAGTAGAAGCGAGCAGGTTTCCCTAAATGTGTGCGCTTATAGTATTTGCATGGAGAATGTGTGCCTATGTTGTAGTAATAAGGCGGCTTCAACATCTGGGAGTTAAAGTAACTGAGGAAACGCTGCTCATATCGCTTTATCCTTCCCCGAGCGTAGTAACAACCTGCTGCGAAACCATTTTCCGGATTCTGCAAATACCACAAGAGTCCACCGTTAAACAAGTTTTTGTCTCCTATTTTCTACAAACGGAAAAAGTCATATTTTACTTTGTTCTTGTGTGTATGTTTTTCTTTCACATTCACATTTTCATTGATTTCTCTGTGTCTCTTTCAGATTTCTTTTTGTCTGCCTTTTACTTTAGTTGCAGGCAGGTCTGGAGCTTTCGTGGTCTAAATTCCTCATCCTTTACTAAAAAATGTAATGTTGAGAAAGATTTTTTTAAGCGTAAAACTCAATGTGTTTATTTCTCTGTAAAATATAATATAAAGAAACCAAGGTTAATTTAAAACATTTACCAGATTTAGTTTTTATAGATTATGAGGATTTGTTCTTTTTTTGTCACACCAAAATCATCGCTTTTGCTTTTACATTTGCATTATCATACTCGCTATCATGTAAAACAAATACAGTTTTAAGACTCTTGTTGAAAAATATCAATCACAAAAGAAGTTTTTTGTTTTGATTTCACAGTTTTCTTCTCCAGCTGCCTGTAGCGCAAAGGTAACACCTTACAATGAACAGATTTTTAGAGACTTTCTTTCAGCAAATGCTGCAGAACAGCTGAGAAGTCTGACCTGTTAACTCAATTATTCAAAGTTTATTTTAGTCTTATTCACTTCCAAAGTTTTCTTGCTCGCATGGTGAAAAACCACAAACTTTATTTGCATATTTAGCAATGAAACACCGTAGATGTTCAGGAATATTTCTCACTATTACACTTCGCACTTCAGGCGCTTGTGTGATAATCCCTACGCAGGCAAATAAGGCCCCTGGAGAAGCTAATTAAATTTTGGTGGCGAATACAATTTTGGGAAGCAACAATGAGAAATAATACGGAAAATGCAGTAAAGTGTATTATTCCTGTGGATTTGTATGTACATACATGAAGATAACAGACTTGAATGTGCTCATATCACTGTGGGTTCTCCCTAATCTTGAGTAGACTGTGCTCAGTATCAGAGATATAAGCAAGGGTGGAATCCAAAAGATGCAGGCTTACTGCCCCTAGACTTGACAGGACTCGTGTTTGGGGAAGAAACAGGGTTGTAACAGTGGAGGCTATAGTAGCAGACAGATCCGTGGGTCAGACAAGAATCAGGAGTCAGTGCACAGGACACGGTCCAGCATGTGATGGCAATTTCAGGCTGCTGAGGACATAAAATGAGATTCCAATACATACTGTTCAGTTCAATACTTATGTTAACAACATACTTTCAAATTCAGTTTATTGTATAATACCAAGAACCTTATCCTTAAAAAAAAGTTGAACATAAGTCATAATTTTTTTTTCATGAATCCATCTAAGTCAAGAATGTGACGACAGTGGAAATAAATAGCTTATTTTTAAAAGAAAGAAACCTGCACCACATCCAGGCTGGGTAAGAGTGTAAGATTTGAAAGGGGAGGAAAAAGCAGTCATATCGCATTTCTACATAGAGGAAGCAAAATCTAAATTATACAAAATAATGATGAAAGAAAGCTAAACAATTACTGACTGACATAATATTAATGGAAAAAAATGTGGGTCATGGTACAAAAAGTTAGTGCTAGCAATACCTCCACCTAATGGTTAAGAGTTATGGTAACTAAAAATTTAGAAATACCTTCTATTAAAAACCTTTTTAAATTCCTTAGGTAAAGAGACATAGCTTAACATAAACATTGTGCATTGTTTTAGTAGGAGCATCAGCTGCCTTTATACAAAAGGGGATATGTTCCACTTTCAAAATACATCAGTCCTTAACAAAGCTGTCAAGTAAACATATCATCCTTTAAACATACTTGGATCTTTGTGACTCACACTAACTTACAAAGTGGGAGGACAGTTTCTGCATTCACTGCCATCTGCATTAACAGAACATGATATCTGTACGGAAGCTAAACAAGAGGGTGGAAGTAAAGGTCATTTAGGCTGATCAGCATTCCAGGTATGATCTCTGGACTGTGTCCATGTGGTGTCAACACAAACAGATTAGTTTTTGTTGTTTGCTGTCGGAGCAAAGGGCTGTATCACCTTACATATTTTTTGGAAAAGTGTAGCTGTGGAGTGCAAATTACTGACATTTATCAGCAATACCATCATTTGAGGGATCACATATTATGGAAGTTTTTGACTTTTGCATTAATCTGGCTGTGAAAATATCTAGTTGTTGTGAGTCAAAACATGTTTTACTCATTTAAAAAGTTATCTTAAGATGGCGCCGGTGTTTGAGACTTGCCGTCTGAAGCTCCTCCTGTTTTGTAGTTGTTTGTTGTCTGTTTTTAATCTTATTGCAAATGCAAATTGTCTGATAATGTATGATCGGCAAACATTGCTGGACATTGGAGCCTCGACTGAAATTATGTTATCGAGGACTTATACTACAAACAAAACCTCGACCCTGCTGTTTGGCATTCCGGCCTACCTGTGTCGTTTCTGGACTCCGCGAGGCCACAGACGTGAAGAACGCAGCTGTCTCCTAGTGCGACTAAAGGCTGCTTTACGGCGCGAATTCGGGATGTGCGGGTTGGTGCCTCGCTTGTCCTGTCCAGTCCGTGTGTTGGATCCTGTGGACGCCTGTCTGGTTCCTGTCGGTGGAGCCCGGGATGGAGTGTTCCAGCCCCTTGTTCCCTGCGCTACACGGGCCTGTAGACGCAGGGTGAATCCTGGCAACCTGCTGCCTGTTTGTCGTGAGTACCTAACGCCAGCTGATGGTGTAGACCCGCCGATTTCTGCCAGGATCGGTTTGATATGCCTGGTCGCTGGCAAATAAAACTATCGTCATAAGGGATTTATTTTCCTCTCAAGGATTCGATTTCTTATTTATAACAGAATCATGGACAAGTGCTTCGGAGGACTCCAGCATTTTTAATGAACTTGTACCCCAGAACTGCGGCTATTTTAATTCTCCAAGGATGTCGGGTCCCGGTGGAAGAATAGTGACTGTTTTTAAAAGTTGTTTTACTTGTAAACATTTCCTTCCGTCTCGTTTTGTAGCTTTGAGGTTAGCCTGTTTGAACTTGGCTGCTCCCACACTCTGCTGTGTACGGTGATCTATCAGCCACCAAAGTACAACAAAAACCTGTTAAATGATTTTTCTGATTTCTTGGGTGACATAATGCCAAGGTATGACCGAGTTCTCATAGTTGGTGATTTTAAAATTCATGTTTGTTGTCCTACTTCACCCATGGCTCAGTCATTTGTTAATGTTGTTGATTCTTTTAATCTTGTGCAGTTTGTGATTGGTGCTACTCATGAGCATGATCTGGTTTTATCTTATGGTCTATCAGTTTCTGATTTAGTGATTGGTGACTGCCAGGAGAGCAAATGGAAAAAGGACAAATTACAGGTGTCGCTCCTAATATTGAAGGAATGTTGGCGCCATTATCAAAGGATTGTAAAGGACGCCCAAAGAAGGCACCTGTCGGGTCTGATCGTATCAAACAGTCCCAATCCTGCTATCTTATTTAAAACTATTAACGTTGTTCTAAATTATTCACGTAGTGGTTCTATGGAGTCTTAACCTAGTGTGTGTGAAAGTTTTTTACACTTTTGTGACGAGAAAGTCACTACTAATAGGGCCCAGATCATCCCCCTGCTTATGAGCCTTCCATTCTTGTGCCTTGTTCTGCTGTTTTGCACAGCTTTGAATGTGTAACTTTGCAATCATTGCAGGAAGTGGTTAGTCACTTAAGGCCAACTGGTTCTCCAGAAGATACTATTCAACCACAATTATTTATTTAAAGATGTCTTTCCTACTATAGGTCCTTCTGTCCTTGCTCTTGTAAATAGCAGCTTGTCCTCAGGTGTTGTTCCTAAAACTCTGAAACATGCAGTTCTGCGGCCCCTACTTAAGAAACCAACTCTGGATCCTACTGTTTTGGCGAATTATAGACCTTTCTCTAAACTGACTTTTATTTCAAAAATTTGTGAGAAAGTAGTCTATAAACAGCTAATGGCTTATCTTAATGAACATAACATTTTAGAGGTTTTTCAGTCTGGTTTTAAGCCATTCCACAGCACTGAGTCAGCTCTTTTAAAAGTTTTTAATGATATACTTTTAGCAACTGATCCTGGTGACTTAGTTGTTTTGGTGCCGTTGGATTTATCAGCTGCTTTTGATACAGTTGATCATGGCATTTTACTTTCCCGTTTGGAACAGTGGGTGGGCATCGGTCACATAGCTTTGGATTGGTTTAAATATTATTTGGACAAGCGTACTTTTTGTGTCTGTCTCGATGCACATATGTCCCCCTCTGCTCCACTGTCATTTGGTGTCCCACAGGGCTCAATTCTAGGCCCTCTTCTTTTCTTGCTCTACTTCCTTCCTCTTGGCTCTATTTAAAAAAAATACAGAATTACTTTTCATTGTTATGCAGATGACATACAGATATATTTACCATTAAAGAACACAGACTCCACCTCCCTTCGGTCTCTGTTTTTATGTTTGGAAGGTTTGAAGTCGTGGGTGGCCCTAATTTTTTTTAAACTTAATGAAGATAAGACAGAGGTAGTGATTTTCAGCAGATCCACCTGTAGATTCACTGACCAATCTTTGCTCTCTGGCCCAGTATGTCAAGCCGGTTTTTACAAATTTAGAGGTCAGGATGGATGCTGGTCTAAAGCTGGAAGCACACATTAGAGCTGTTGTAAAATCCAGCCTTTTCCATTTAAGACAGATAGCCAAAGTGAAACCTATTCTTTCTAGACAGCACTTCGAAACAGTGATCAATGCATTTGTGACTACAAGGCTGTATTACTGTAACAATTATTTAAAATTGCATTGTATTTTATGATTGTTTACAGCACTTTGGTCCTGTCAGTGTATAAAGTGCTTTATAAATAAAGTTGGTATGGTATCTTGTGAAATCTTTATTTTTTTATATTAGATTTGACTGTTTGGGTTATTGGATAATTCTTTCCACCAGAACTGCAAAACATCCTGCATATTTTTTTCTGTCTGGCCTTTTTAATATTTAATGAGGATAACAAAATCCAATTTCTGGCTTTAAACAAAACAATTTAAAAAAAAATATTGCTGATGCTTAAGATAAATGTTATGATGTCCTCCCAAACCCTGAATCATTAGGGACAATTAGCAAATAAATCACAAGCTAAGCTGCTCATTCAACATTCGGAAAATCTGAGATGTCTGCAGGGAGAGATTACCAAAAGAATCTCAGATGTCTGCTTGATTTGTTTGGCTCATTGAATTGTAGGATTTACACACACTTAACTGTTTTTTTTTTCTACTTTTGGACACAAAAATAAATGTAAACATCCAACTGCAGCATATTTAAGCGAAGATTGATATTGGAGATCACAGATCAGACATTTTCTTCCTCATCTTGTGCATTGGTCTGA
Organism: Orestias chungarensis; assembly: GCA_032876305.1. Classification (NCBI taxonomy): domain Eukaryota; kingdom Metazoa; phylum Chordata; class Actinopteri; order Cyprinodontiformes; family Cyprinodontidae; genus Orestias; species Orestias chungarensis. Next base: position 334,033 of record JAVLVB010001120.1, read on the forward strand.
TAATACAGATTTTTGTTTTTTTTTATATTATTTTTAAGAACTACTCAGCAACATTTTGAACCATATTTTTCCTTAATTTAACTACCATTAATATTAGTAGTTAGTGTTATTACTAGACATTTCATCTAGATGTGTAAGAGCCTCTAGTCTTTATGTGTATTGTAGGTTGTAAACATCAAAAATTTGGAGCAGTGTTTTGTGCAAATTTACAAAATCTAGCATATAATATCAGTGAGTAGAATCATTACAATTGTTTCCATTGCTAGCTGTAAACAGGATTGCCTGTGTACATATTTATTTGTACTTTGAAAACATTTTAAGTCTATCTAAAACTTGACTTAACACACCAAACCCCAACTCTTTCCCTCACTCACACCCCCAACACCATATACTACAAAACCATTGAGACAGACAGGTTGTAACTGTAGACTTTCCATGCTCTAACTGCAGCAGCACATTTCAACTGCACTACCTGCTTTAGCTCTGTGGTGAACTGTCTCCCCAACCACACGCTAAGCCAACACAGGATTTTATACTGATACTTCACAACTTGTTAATGTCCAAACAGATGAGCTTTATTAAAACATTTCAGAGTCTTTAAAGATCGTCCAGTTCCACACTGCCAACTTGGTCCACATATTTCTTCCACCAGCAGAACCTCTAACACCTAACTGAGCCTGTAAGCATAATTTATCCTGTAGTTTATAACCTGAAAATAGTTATCAAATTCAGAACTTTAAACAAAATTTTTACCATCTCAAATTCATTATTATTATTATTATTTATGGGGTGCGCAGATGGTAGCACTGTAGCAAGAAGGCTCTGGGTTCGATTCCACATTTGGTCTTTCTGGAAGGAGTTTGCATGTTGTCCCTGTACATACGTGTAGTCTGTCCGGATACTCTGGCTTCCTCCATCAGTTAAAAGACATGACTGTTAGGCTGATTGGTGATTCTACATTGGTGTGAGAGAGGTTGTCCTATTTGTTTCTGTGTTGCCCTCTGATGGACTGGTGACCTGTCCAGGGTGTACCCCTGCCTCTTGCCCATTGTGAGCTGTAGATAGGCACCAAAAGAAGAAGCGGGTTAGATAATGGATGGATGTTATTATTTACTTGTCTTGAAAAGGGGTAAAACTATAACATTTGGTGTTTTTTGTATCCTCGTAACAGCATGTTCAAAGTCTTTGAAAGGCTATTACAAACGCCCACTTTGTCTCGTATATATATTATCACCAAGCCATTTTGCCTTATTGGAAATCACATATATGACTGTCTGATCAAATGTCTATCAAATGTATGCTGAGAGAATCATTTATCTGCATGTTTCCATCTTTATAAAAAACAGTCAGATACAATTATAATAGATGTTCCTCTTATTATTATTATTATTATTATTATTATTATTATTATTATTATTATTATTATTACTTACCCTGAATAATTGAATCCTCTGACTTGGTGTTTCAAAAATTACCTTATTCCCTTCAAGTTTAGATCAGTGTAGCATGTTTTTCTAAGTACTTTAATAAACAGTGGATAGGAAATACTTCAAAAATGGAAAAAACCCAGGATCTGGTTGCTGTTGTAGGATTTATAGCAATTGTTTCATATGACACCAATATTGCTCTAAATAGAATGACTATAACTGGCTTCATAAGACAGTTATTTGTCGCACAAGCAGAAATTCTTAGCAGTGCTGCTTGACACCTTTCAAACTTTGATATTGTTCTTACATTTTAGTATTCCTATCAGTCAAATTTCTGCAAGGTTCAGTGCAAAAAACTGAAATATATTAGTTCATGTTCTCTTGGCATTCCAAATTTGGACTTAGCTAGTTATGGATTGAAAATGATATTTAGAGTTACTGAGTTATTACTTTAGTGTTTATTATTTAATTCTGACCTAAGATGGCATTGTTACAAGAAAAAAATGTTAAGAACAAAATAGGAGCTCCAGGGTATTCTACATTTTTAATCAACTAATAACACGTAAGATCAGTCACTACACAGAATCTCTTTCCCCCATTTAGTTGATGTGAGACAGGAAAACGAGCGAAGATCCAAGGGGGAAATGTGGCTCTTGTCCTACAACCATGTTTGTAATTCCGGTTTATGCATAAGCTGCATCCTGTTAATTCATTATGCAGACCAGAATGAAGCAGGACACAGTCAAACAAAAAGGCACTCAAGTCCAAATACACTTACACATGCACAAAAACCAAGATGCACAGATCCACACACATACACACAAATGCATCCAATATGCAGACACATGTAAGGAGACGAGAGGTAGACTGTTAATTAACTAGAGCTCGTTAATTCTCTTTGAACCGACAGCGCGGAGGTTTACACACTAATTACATTGATGACTGAGCCAACCTGTGCATGCACATGCATATGCCGGTCTTCACACTACAAACACAAGCGCTTTCGCAGGCTGACATAACACATCTTCCAGGCTTTTAGACTTTCACACTCATACACGGCCATAAAACACAAATATAAAGGTGTGAAGTTGTACTCGTATACACAAACATATGTGCACACTCATGTGTACTGCAAAAAAAAACTCTTGCCCTCAAATGAATTCTATATTAAGGACTATATTTTGTCCCTTTCTTTTTCCTCCAAGTAAGATTCAGTTGGTTGGTTTTATTCTTAGCTCACACCCTTTTTGATTCACACTGATCTTGAGGAGTTAGCCTCAAACTAACTTGCATATTGAAATGGTACATCTAAACATTACCACAATACTTGCACAGATCATCACTTGCACATATTCACCATGTCAGAGGATTGAGGATCTCATATCATAACCAAACTGTAATTACCCGTGTCAAATTAAGAGGAAGCATCTTTATGTCCTTGGTTAAAATCAATTAATATTCCATTGGGCATAGATTTATAGCCCATACTGGACTACAGCCAGTTGATATGTTTGTGTCTGGGTTATTCCCAGGCTATGTTATATATGGTTTAGGATTTGACAGATATATGGAGACATTCTTTTTTTGGCGTTAAGTGCATGTTTTAGTCAAAAAAGGAAAAGCACATAACCACAAAATATCCTTTATTAGTAGTATATTTGGCAAATTTCCTGTCTTTAAATTCTATAAACCATTGCAAAAAAATGTTATATTGCCAATTGCAATTTTAACTGATTAAATTTCTTTAAATAACAAAAGATTTTATATAAGGTCAGCTTCGAGTCACTAACCAGGGCCAATCATATTTAAAACAGGATGGCTGGATAAATCTCTATAAAATAAAAAGTCCAAAAATTGGAAAGACAGACTTTCTTTTCTTTTAATGACTGAAGCTGAAAATGTAAGAAGTATCCTAAATATGTTATCTAAAAGAAGGATATCTGGAGACCCAACACATTTGGACATAAAAACATTTGAGTTTTATTTATAGAATCAAATTTGTGTCAAAAAGTTATGGCTCAGTGAGAGGAAGCCAAAAGGACGAGGGCAGAAGGTTTACAGTGTACATCTGCCCAAATGTAATTAAACTAAAATTAGCCAAAATATGATATTTGGCAAAAGAAGAGGAATTTGTCAGTGAGTTCAAGTTTTTGACATTTGAAAGAGAGACACGTGAGAGAGAAAAAAAAGGGGGTAACTTGGGTTTGGAACGGTAGAGGAGTTATGGGTCAATAAACCCTGCTTAGTGGAAGTAGAGAAGGACCCATAAAGAGGTCAAGGACTCGTCATCGATCGGCACATCATAAAGCTGACTGGCAATGAGAGAAGGGTTTGGAAAATGAGGTGGAGGAAGTGAAGCAGACGAACAGGTAAATGCTGATATTTGCGGAAAACAGAACTTTGGCTTTAGGGAGGATGGATAAAACAATTGAAAATGCATTTAATATTACAAAGGAAAGAAAGAAGCCTGCTATGGCCAGTATGGAGGTAATTGAAGTAGTATAATTTGTAGCAGGGGAGCTGAATTCTGTAACAGACTGCTCAGTAACAGCCACCACAACAAGACAGCCAATACCAGTAACTAAACCTTAGTCGATCTTGTGTTGCAGGCCTTGTCTCAATGCAGTTTTTGTTTCTCAGATGCAGAATCTCACTCTACTTATCAGCAATTGAATATCCATATTTTAAAGTTAGTCTTTATTGTAATCAGGAATTTTGTTCTTACCAATAATTTAAAGCAGGTTAGAAAATGTTTAATGGACTTGAAAAAACAGAAATAATAGCCCAATAATAGTCATACCCTGAGATCTCAGATGCTGTTGCAGATGCTTTTAAGTTGTCACAATTTAATTTGGTGACATAAGTCTGGATATAAAGGAAGAAGTGTTGTACGTTTTTAATCTGCTTTTATGTTTGGAACTTTTATTTTGCAGAAAGAAAGGAACTGGTTCTTGAGTTGCCCTGTTTTGTGTATTAAACCCCCCTGTTTTGTGAATTTTCATTAATATCCTCTAAATACTTATCAGTAACCACCATCATGACAAAATATTATCATGTTTCCCGTTTTAACTCATATCTTGGAATTACAATTTTGCTGTACTTGTTTTAATGCTAATTTTTAAATTAGCCAGTGTTAACGTGGTAATATGCAAAATATATTCACTGAGCTTTGGCAAATTAAATATAATCAGTTATTACTGGCTTTGAAAATGGTAGTTGCATCAGAGCAATTTTTGCTAAAATATAGGATTCCAAGTTATGTAAATCTTAAATATATTCTAGAGATACGTCGGAATATGAGTGCATCTTTAGACGCTGTCTGGAGAAAAAAATACAATGAATTTCATTGGATTTGAATTCATGTCTACAAATGCATAGAGATTCCTTAACAGAAATGTTCAAGACTTACTAACTGCAGTAGGTTTGCTACATTACGGTACATTTCTGGTAGTGGATAATTCAGGAAGCAAAATTAAATGTTATCTTTGTTATCTAGGTTTTTCAGCCAGAATAAAACTGTGTTCAAGTTTTGTAAAATTTGCAAGGTTAAATTGGTACCTAGCAATAAATTTCTTTTTTCATATTTTTTTCTCTTTTTTTACATTTAGGTAGTATTTTCAACTAGCTTTACAAGAGTGACCATGCATAGCGATAAAGGGTGCTTTTGAAAGATTTCTCAAAGGTTCTTTAAAAGCCCAATGTCAAATATTTTTTTAGTCAATTAAAACATTTTGAGAAACATAAAAATACGTTTAAACCTCTTTGACTAAAGACATTTATTTATTTGAAAATGTGCAGTTATTCAATTCTTTGATACTAAGGAAATTGTTTCGACAGTCTTTTCAGTAAACTAATAGTGAAACTATTTTACGTTTCATTTTTAAGTAATCCAACTCATTATGATGGGATCTTACATTCACTTTACTCTAAGTCACTTCTTTGATGCTTTTTTTTACCTATTTATTGTTGGGTCTCCTCCTATTTGAAAAGAACTTGCACTACTTCATCTAAGCTAATTCTAAAGTTTTCTGTGGTGAAAGTTGAGGGGATTCCACATAGATTTTTAAATGGGATACTATACTCTGTCACAGTTTTTTCATCATGGATTTTTAGGTATAAACATTTAAAATGTTAAATTGTCTTCTATTCTTAGCAGAAGATAAAGGAAAATTGCCAGAGGTTTGTCTGTTATACCAGCTGTCCATCAGCTTCCCGGCAGATTATCCAGAGGTGACATTAAACGCTAAAGTTATTCTGCTCTAATCTTCCTCCCCTCTGTAGCCTTCACTTCCTCGCTATACACTGCATGTTTCAAAGCAGATCTAGATGGAAAAGCTTGTAATTTTGTAAGCAGATAAGTGAGTCGGAGAGTAGATAGGACGGGTGTCATATAATGACTGGCTTTCTGGTGCAGAGCGATCCCTTCAGGCCAGGCGGAGTCATTTAGCTCTCTGATATTTTCTCAGCATGAACTTACAGGCTTATTTTCCATCCCAAACTCAAAGCAGCTGCTCAAACAACACTCTGTTGATTTGTGTTTGAACTTCACGTTAGTTTTGCTTCTCATTTTGTCCATCACCTCCACTGTATATTGGCTTGTTTGTAGATGCAGTTTAGGATTTTACGAATATCCTGATGTTTTTCTCCGAAATAGCTATGTTAAGGCAAAGTGCATCAGTAAACCCAAACAAATATACAAAATGAAACAATGGCATTGTTTTTGTTTGTTTTGTTTTCTACATAAGTCAAAAATTTTAAATCACACTTCTTTGCGATATGTGCTGAGGCACATATAGTATTAGGGTCCCAAACACTGTATGTTAATTGTGGAACCAAACAGACAATTAACCCACTGAGCTACAGTATGGGGACAATGTAGTCTTTTAGTGTCTATAACTTACTGTAACTGTAACTAGCATACAAACTTTAAATAATGGTGGGTGTTCTCTTGGTATTCCAGGTTTCCAAAGTTGATTTAAAAAAAATGAAAGAAATACTATAAATGTTAAGAAAACGAACATTGTACAGACCTGTACACTGTTGACAACAGCATGCAAAACCAACTAAGATTAACTTGTACACTATTCGTGTTGTACATGTTTCATGTACAGCAGAAACCAAGTACAAAGAGAAATCTGATTCGTTTTAAGAGGAACAAAGAGCAGCTGGAGAAAACCTTTGCTTGAGGAAAGTTTGGATGTTTAGGTTATCTCCAGGTACTCTTAGTTTCTTGAATGCATTTTATAGAATTGTAAATCATGTAAAAAGTGACACAAATAAACTAAAACACTAATTTCAATTTTTTTAGACCTTTTTTAAAAGTATGAAAGAGAACCAGAGTATCCAGCTGAAACCAATGCATAAAGTTTCCATTTTCTGTTTATAGTTTTTTTGTGGTTACTCAGGCTTTTTGCTTTGAAATATAAGAGAACCTAAAGTACCTGAAAAAGGTAAATTCATCTTTAAAGAAAGACATGCAACCCCCCCCACTTGCTTTGTATGTTATATTTAAGTATCCGTTGTTTAAAAGAAAACCGAAAGTACCTGAACATGCCAAGGACATTTTGTGCATGGCTTATTCTTAAGTATTTCATTCAACAGATCTTAATGTTAAGAAATCGTTTTTCACAGTTTCAAAGCAGATTTCTTAATGGTGTGATGATTGTGCTTCAGATTTTTGTTGCAACATATCCTTACAGAGCTGTTTAAAAGTATTTACGCAAAACCTATATTTCGTTTGTGTTGAGCCATTCAGAGTTAGATTTTATTGATTTGTGAATAATATTTTTTATTTTGGCTTAGGAGTCACAAAACCTTGCAAATTTATTTGTAAACATTTTCACACTGTCATCTGTCAATGGCTCTTTTCTAATCTGTTCTTTAATTTAGTTACATCATGTCATGATGTGTTGCGTTTTACGTTTTTTTATCCTACTTCATGTTGTCTCACGTTTTATTTAAGTGGTCTCTTGATAGTACCAGTAACCAGATCTAGGTTTGTTTAGTAAAACGGAAGTTTGCCGGCCACATATTACACTGATTGGTCCGTGGCTGGGGGGAGATGGAAAACTGGTTATTACTTTTTTTTCAAACAGTGCATGGTTTATTTGTAATATTTTTTATCTTCAGAAATATTATTATTTGGAAACAAATTTTGGTATGTTAACAGGTTATCCTGTTGAAACATTAAGAAGAGCCAAAAAGGCAAAAACAGAGAAAATCTCATAATTTATGAACACTTTTAAACATGAAATGTGGACATTTTCTAAGTATTGCTGTTTTTTTTTTCTGTTTTAATTAATTTACTTATTGTTTGCTTCAGAAAATAACAATTGGTGAAAGTCCAAAAATGTCAGGTTAAAATGTGCAAATTGAATAAATCTTTGGGTAATTTACAGATTTACAGAAAAATAAAGAACCCAAAGAAAAAGCACACATGCAGGGAAATGTTGTTCTTCTATTGTATATATAGGTATACCTTATTGTCTGGGTAGTCTAACTATATACAAAGCAGCCTTTTGACGTAGACCCACTGTCTTTGTGGTTGTTTATCTGGGTTTTTTTTGCCTCTGTGTTGGCCCTGTAATGTACTGTTTAACCGTTCAGGGAGCACCATACGTCTCACCTAATGACTTCTTAAACAGACTTCCAGCTCCCTAATACCCACCCACCATCATCCACCCCTCACTATAAACATGATTGGACTTTTACAGAAAACTGATTTGTGTTTCTCTGAACATTATGGTTTTACACACACAAAAATGCTTTCTAATCACATCAGCACATTCTGCTGCATTAGCTGACAAAAGGGAATATGAATAACATCAAAACACTCATCGTTTATCTTCCTTCACTTACTTCCGTAGGGCACAAAGTAAGTGTTTTTGAGAGTGGACTCCATATTACCCAGCTGTCACGATTAGGCACCAATCCAGATAAGATGTAAGAATGGTCCAGGCATGCCAGTGGTTTGTAAACACCAGACATGTCAAGCAGCATTAATCTAAACTGGGATTAAAAGGCATCAGAAAACTTTGATAGACCCAATGTGATTGGTTGATGACTATTACCCTGCATTGTAGCTGCTAAACCCATAATCAAGAAGAACATGATCAGATAATCTCAATATGTCTTTGCAGACCCCGGCCAACAGTCTAATCCTTAGATTTAGAATCTCAGATTAGGAATCCTAGATGATTAATCCGATATTCTGTTTGTACGTTGCCTGCAGGGGACCCTTCGCCGTGTGACCTTCTCGGTCGTGAGCCAATCTCAGGACGGGGGTTGCTATGACAGTGGCCTGGAAGATTCAGAGACACCAAGCAGCAAGAGTTCGTCAGGGCCACGACTGGGAGCCCTCCCGCTTCCTGAAGAAGGTTATGAGCGCACAACGCCAGAGGGCAGCGTGGGGGAAGAGGAGCACGAAGAGAACGGTATGCTGACATGCCGAGCATAATTAAGCATTCAGCCAAAATAATTCATTGAGCTTAAGATGTTGCCAAACACATTCACTGAAATATTTCCCCTCTCAAGGCTATGTACTTTATTCTGTGAAAGGCTTAGAGATGTTTTGATTACACTCTCTTTCTATCAAACACGGAGGAAGAACCCAGAGAAACACTTTCATTGGAACCTTGACTTGTTGTCAAGGTCTCAGGAGTCTTTATTCTTCCTCTCTTGATGGAAATGTGTTTTACACTATAAAGCAGTTGTCCTTTGTGTGTCTGCATGCACCGCACATCAGGATTTCTGTGTGAGCAAGGCCTTTGTGTATTATGTGAGGAGATTTTTAGAAAAGCTAATGTGAGGCACTGTCTTGTGCTGGAGTCTCATCCGTGGCCTTAACCCTTCTTGTCAATAACAAAAAATTCCCTTTGTTCCTTTTTCCACTGCTAGTCGTGAAAGAGCCAGAGCTGTGTCAGCACAGAAAGGTCACCATGGCCATGGTGGCTGACTAATAATTGGGGGGAGTTGGTCAGTGTTATTCAATGAAAATGTTTTTTACGTTTTTTAAACAAAACTGTTTTTGGAATGCACATATGATAAAAAGAAGAGTTTCCTCAAATATGTTTAATTCATTATCGGTAAATTGCTTTAAGTGAGAATGGGTTGTGAAAATACTGCTATATATATATATATATATACACTGATTGAATTAAATTGAAGTAAAGGCATAAGTTGTTCCATAAATTTAATTTAGGGATTTGTGATTGTGTAGTGTTTCACATGCATTTGCATTCAGACACCCCCCTTATCCACCCTTCCATATTGATTAACATACAGGAAACATAAAGCCACTTTTTGCAGCAATTACAGCTACGGGCCTTTTAGACTAAGTCTCTGTATGAATTTAAAGAGAAACACTCTCAGTTCTTCTTTGAATAGCTTTACATTTTCAATTTTTGCCAAAAATTCAGCATTGGGTTAGTCAGTGTAATTTACAAGTTTGCTTTCATTTAAGTAATTTTATTGTAGCTGTGGCTTTAAATTTAGGGTTGCTGCCTGCTAAAAGGTAAATGTCTTGTATTTAGTCTCTAACTTTTCATCTATCAACTCTAATCCGCTTTGTTGTTCCTGCTTAAAAAACACCCCAACAGCATGTTGCTGCCAACACTATATTTACATGAAGAGAGTTTTTGTTCAGATTTATCTCCATTTTGTTCGGAGATAGGGCTTCAAATATTTTTGCAATGGATCACGTCCTGTCTCCGCTGCATAAAGACCAGATTTATATGCTTACTGTCATGTCAACAGAGTGTCCTACATGAGCTAGTGGGAACTGTGGAGCCGTGTAGTAGCTGCTTTGTGCAGCTTAGCAGTAGCTGCTTTCCAAAGCTACTTTTAGAGTAGCTGCAGAGAGGATCTACTCCAGAGATACTTTTAACCTCTTTACTGCTTCTCTAACTAATGCACTCCTAGTCCTGTCAGTTTAAGTGGATGGTCATGTCTTGGTCTAACCTCAAATTTGCTCTACTTTGGTAAATGTTCTAAGCTTGTGTTACTATCATATATCCTAATCTTGCTTTAAATTTTTCCACAAGCTTATTCCTGACTTGTCTTCTTCGTTCATTTATCCTCTTGATGCTATTGGTAATCAACGTTAACAACATTTTACACCTCACTTCACAATTATTCACAGGTTTGTACTGGCCTTTTACATTAAACCACCCAAAATATATAGACATTTCTGATCGCAACATGGCAATAGAGGAAAAGTTCAAGTACTAAATACTTTAAGAGACTGTTTAAGCCAATGTTCAGTGATACTCAGGTAATCATATTCAACAAACAAAATGTAAATATTGTATCAACTTGAAATAAAGTAATTCATATTAAATATTTTTATTTTATTCACAATAAATAGAGGATTCCAAGTTATGTAAATCTTAAATGTATTTTAGAGACACAATGGAATGCGTGTGCATCTGGACAATATTCCACATTTTCAGTCATATAAAAACAACAGATTTTCTTTTAGTACAAAATGATAGCCAATCTCTGTATTGTTGTCTGTAATTTAGTAAACCGTTGCAAAACTCACCCATAATATATATATATATATTTTTTTTTAACAGTTTCTTTCTTTCAGGGATAAACATAAATATAAGTAAAAGGACGTCTTTTGTGCTACATTGTGTTTAACGTTATAAAGTGGCTCATGAAAATGAGAATTCCAGTTAGTTGCAAAAAGACAAGTGATCTTGCTATTGCATTACATAATGATAAATATATAGGAGAGCTCCAAATATTGGTGCAGCTGAATCTACACAGATCTAAAAGTTGCAATGACTGAACTATGTAGTCAGCAGCTCAGTATCAGATGAGAGTGCAAGAAAGACCGGAGACCTTTTGTTGCTTACATAATGATGAATATTCCAAATATAACTTTGAATATGTACAAATACAACTAAAGTGTTACATAAACACTTAGCATACTCAAAATGTGAATCTTATAAAAGTAAATAATATTTAGAAATTGTTGACTTGAATTCATTACATGTGTTTAATGTCTGTTCAGCTAAATCTTCACAATCAGTAGGGTGTTGTATGAAGAAATATCAATATGCCAACAAGTTTTTGTCCAATTTGCTTAGTTTATGTATAAAAATCTGACCTTTTCCACCTCCATTGTAGCAGGAGTCCTGTGCAAACACATTTCTTACAGGGAAAAAACAGCTGAAATAGTCTGTTTTTATAAGCATGCACACTTCAGACACAAGGCTTTAATAAAGCACCTTTTAATTAAACAGTTTTTATCCTTACAGTAGTCTTTCAGCTTTTAGCACATAATCTTAAAGCAATATTTGCTCACAATACCTTGCAAACATTGTTCAAATAGATAAGATTGTGAAGACATCTATTGGCCACAGCACTCTTAAGGTGACTTTGTGGTTTTCTTGTAATGTTTTTAATTCATTCTTTTCTTGATTTTGATCTTCTCTTAGACTTGGTGCGATGATGAAAAATAAAATCCTTCTATAGCTTCTGCTTTCTACCGCTTTCTAGCACAACTAGAAGGTTTGGTTTTAAACTTTTCTGATTTGTTGGCATCATAGAACTGCTTAAAAAAAACCTTAATGAACATTCTTTTAACACATGCCTACACTTTTGATTCTTTGTAAAATATATATCTTGGCTGCTTAAACATACTAAAAATAAGATGTCAGGAAGATAATATTAAGCAGCTGAACTTTTCTGACAGTCACTATTTTTTTTAAAGTGTGCATCCAAAATAATTCAATAACTGTCAAACCTGGAGCAGTTGCATAAGATTAAGTGTTGATTTATATAACCAGCCTATTGCACTTTTTTTTTGCAAGTATCCCAGCGTTATTAAGTTGAATAATATGAGAGCTCACAGTAAAGCTGAAGCAGGATCATGCTCTAATTTTTTCAATCATAAAAGCTTAACAATTTGACAAAGATGTAAAGAAGTTTATAGGCCATTGTAAAACTGTCTAGTTTAAATAACCAAAGTCTTTCATCCCATTGGGAAAATCCCACTTCGGTTATTGATGTCCTTGCTGATCTTTTATTTGAGTACCTCTGGGATTAAAACATATAACCTTCACATTACACATATACAAATCCAGATTTGCCTTTCAGATAGCTTATAATTAAATTCCCATGGCACTGATTTCTGCTTGGTCTGACCTCACCTTTCACCTTTCGTGTAGTGCTGATCCCAGCCACTTTTTCACTTTTTTTTTAGCATTCCTCAGAAGTCAGGAATTTGCATTTTGCTTCGAAAGCATATTTTCTTCCTTTTATGCTCTTTTCAGTCCCCCACCATCCCTAATAACCTTAGTCTAATCTTATTCTTTGTTTGTATCAGCCTTTTTTCCTTTTTCCGTTATTTAGTTGTAAACACAGCTTTTGCAGTAGGTTCTATTTAGTCCTCTGTTTGTAGTTCCAACTCTAGTTCTAATATTTTTCAAATTTGTACCCAATTTCGTTCACTTCCTGATTTCAGATGCCAGACAGCTGCCAGATGTAGCACTAACTGGAAAGTGCACCAGGGAGTGTGATGAGTTTGGGCACTCAGACACATGCTGGATGCCTGTCCGGCCTTCACCGCGGCAACGACAACGTCACGGTAGTGACCCTCCACGCCTCTCGACCTTCACCCCAGGTGACGACAACAACAATCTCCGTGGCAATGACCGTGAAAGTGACAGCGAGAGCGCCGGCAGCGCAGGGAGCTCAGAGCCTGGAGTCGTGGTGGGAGGAGCAGGTCAGAGGTTACCCATGGCTAACGGGGATCCTCTTGGCACCCTGGGCCGCGCCGACCGTAACAGGAACATGGGAGACCACAACAGGAATCTTCTTAACCGTAAAATGACTTCCGCATCCTACGACACGTTCAGCAGTGCGGGCCTTGGGAGGCACCAGCCCGAGGAGGAAGGAGAGAGCCAAAACCCACCAGAGGTCATACCACTTGCGCGGACTGGAGGGGACTACAAGACAACCTCCTGTCTCACATTGGCGCGCAGGGAGGTCTATCTGTAACTGCCTGTTAGATCGAGCAACCCTCATGAAACTCCTACATTTTTTCATAGAAAAAATAGGTTTCAAACTGCGCTGAAAAGTCATTAGTGATTATGGACTTTTCAGCTAACAAAGATGTGAAAATGTCAATCAGATGCTTTTTCAAAAAGCTAATATCAAAGTGTAACTTCTTGAGTCATACCAATAATTATCAGCACTTAAACTTAAGCAAGTGATTGATCAACTCTCAAACTTGGAAGTTTTTCAAAAAAAAAAAAAACTTTTTTAACTGCTAAAAGCTACCTAAAAGGTGATGACTGTGTGTGTCTACGCAAAGTAAAATAATCGTTTTTTCTGTTTTTTTTATTTATTTTTTATTCTTAATAAATCCAATGCATGCCGGATCCCTTTGACCTTCACATTGATGTATCTACGTGAAGAAGACTATGTGAACTGCAATAATGTAAATGTCTCTCTGCATCTACATAAGCTAAGGCCTCAGCAGGTCAGAACTGGACTCCTCTAGGTCTGATATAGCTAAAAGACAGCTTAAGAAGAAAACTGTGTTTTTTAATGGACTTGATCATTGCCTTGGAAAATTGTTCATACCCCTAGGTCTTCACTCCATTTTGTTACAACCCCAATTGTTAAAACTTTGCGATAAAGTAGCACAAAAGTATAAAATGGAAAGATGGTAAACGATTTTAACACTAAAACCCCATGTTCCTAAACACACCCTCATGGAAGCATCAGAAGAAGAAGGGAAGCTGGTTAAGTTGATGAGAAATTGAATGGAACTAAGAGAAGGCAATCCTGTAACAAAATTTGATAGATGTTGCAAACTACTAGCCATTAGTGCAGAGGTTCACCTCCCTGTATGACGACAACCCTAAACATAAAGTAATTCGGAAAATTGAATAGTTAAAATTTCTCAAACTATAGTTATGTGTTAAAATGGCCCACAGGTTTTGCATGTAGTCTGCAGAGTCTTGAAAAATCTGGAGTTTGATTTCCGCCTTTGCTTTGCCTAGATTAAAAAAACAATTATATTTAACAATTGACTTTCTGGATGTTTGGTTTTTTACTGACAAACTGATGAGTACCAACTGATCCATACACTAAAAAAAGCAAATTTTTGTGTAACCTCAAAGAAAACGTACATATGTGTTTTTCTACACCCAAACTCTTAAACAAGGTTACATTTAAAAACTAATTAAAAAATAACAATTGTAGCTGTTCTAACTGATCAAAACTTTTGATTTAAAAGGTCAATATACCACTTAGTATAGTATAGTATAGTATAGTATAGTATGATGAGTATATTAAGTATAATAGATTTCAGCTTATCTAACTTTGTCCAGTTAAAAAAAAATAAAGAATTAGTCCTTTAGCTTACTTTTAAATAAGCCCTAAAGGTTTCCATGATTTGTATGGGAAAACCAGACAATGGCATTGGTTAAGGTCAATAGTTAAAGTCCAGAAAAAAACCCAATAGGCAGTCAAAAAATTGCACGTTGACCTCAAAAGACTACTAAGATTGAATGACATGCTGCTGGACTGGAAGGTGATTTTTTAAAGGCACTTAGTTCCACTAGATTTTATTTAGAGGCACCAGAATATTGGTGGCTAAATACAAATGTAACAGATTTGTAACAGGTTTTTGTATGTAAAATATTTTGAAAAAAAATTCCTTTTTAAGCTTCTGCGTCTCAATTATGCCCCACATTTGGTTGACCTATAAAATAAAATCCCCAAAAAGTCTATTGGGATTTGAGGTTGTAACATGATAAAATGTAGAAAAGTCCAGTGAGTATGAACAGATTTTTTAGGCATTGTTACTAAATGTAACATAACAGAGCTGTGGGTTATTAACCAGCTCCCTGAGTTTCTTTTAGTCAGAACAGATAATCAGAACAAGACAAGACTTTTTATTTTATTTTATAACACGCTCAAATGTAAGATTTCATAGAGTGTTTCCAGTCCCAGAGTTTTCTGCCACATGTGAAGGCGTTTGTTTTTGATTTTCCCTTCACACCCAGTCTGTATGTATATATCGTATGTGTGAATTTCATTGAACTGCAGCATTCTATTTCTGCTGCTATCTGTAGTTTCAGAGCAGACATAGTTCCCAGGTTCATTACGCATTTCCACATACACAACACATATTTATATATATAGATATATCTACACATGCAAGCATGCAGTTGCTAACACATAGTGTACACACATTAGCATGAACCCTTCAGCTCATGCAGAGCGTTTGCAGAGCTCATATAAGGTGAAATGTTTCAAGGTTTAAAGTCTATAATAACCTGCATTCCCGTTTATGCAGTAAAATCATGTAAGAGGCACAAGCATACATAGGTGAAGTATATCCAGAAGTTCATGTGTGTTAATGCTCTCCTCCACATCATTTTATTCTCATATTCACTCCCTCATCTAACTAGCTGTAGCATTTTGCTTGCTCTTCTCCAGCCAGTATTTAAAACATAAAACATATTTAAATAATAACACGTCTCTCTCTGTCTCTCTCTCTCTCTTTCTCTCTGACTGATGTGCAAGGCAACATTAAAGAGAATTTCAATGGCATCTACTCTTAACTTAATGATTGAAATCGTCAGAATTATTCTGCATAGTGTAAGTAGAACTCATGTAAAAGAACCACCTGGCTGTAATTTCTGTAAGGTATATTAAGGAAAGGAAAAACTGCATGACAGAAAAAAAATTTTTTTAAAAGCTTGTGCTTTTTCTTTAGACAGCACAACTGTTTGGATATTTCTGTACTAAATGATTGTGCTTACAAAAAGGGGAGTGGAGATAATGATGGCTGATTTGGGGACTCGGCTGTAGCGTTTTGGCCCTTTTCTCTCAGAGTTGACAAGAAGTGTGCCAGAGGCTGGAAGGAGCACTTTGTGTGGGAGGAAAATGGAGTTCTGACCCAAACACGCTGCTGCGCCGATAACAGACTCCTTCATGTCCCGTCCTACCAGTCATCTACTGCGGCACCCTCTCCTACACACTCGACTGCATAGTGCAGAGGAGTGGGTGTGGATTGAGGCCAACACGTCTTAATTCCCATCATCAAAATGCGCGTGTGTGTGTGGCTCCACGGCGTGATAGGGATAATAGGGTTAGGTCGTCCCTGTGGTCTTAATGAGTTTCCTTTCTCCTCTCCTCTCCTCCCGTGATCTGCACTGATCTCATTAATGTCTGAATAGGCGAATGTAACTGGTGCAAACTGCCAGTAAGTCTGTCTCATATGTTTTATTTTTATTTTTTTTATCTGGTTGTGTTGGATCAGACTAGACAAGATAAAAAATGAAGGTCATCAAACTCAGGTGTCCAAAGACATGTTACCTGTTTAAAAGGTTAATTTGGATGTTCTGGCTAAACTACTTGTAAACTTGTATATACTTCAAACTTTACTACTCTGTGCACAATCTTGAGCTTTGAACCCACGGATCTATTTAAACCCCTGGCCTTCATTACATCCAACATCCCCCCTCCAGTATTGCCGTTATACAGAACTCTGTTCTTAAAGGACTGCTCTAAAGATGTACCAAAAAAATGTGAAGGCTTTGGAGAGTGTTCATAGACACTTTATGTTGCAAAGTGGACTCCTTAAACGACAGTGTCGTAGAAGGGCCTCACTGGAAAGGAAACCAGACTGCTGTTATATTGCAGTTACACAGTGACACCCATCCAATCTGGCTTTCAGAGAACTTGCTGTACATGAAACTGTGTGGACGTCTGCATTTTCTTTTTATACTGCACGTTTAAATCTGAAATATGTTTTAGACTACTGGAAAAACAAAGAGGAGAAACATTGCGAACTTTGTTCCATCATCCACAAACGAAGACATTTTTAAAAACTCCTTCACGCTCCTCTTGCTGTTTTATCCTCGCCTTGTACATAGAGAACTCACCCTGTAGAAAGACTACTGGGAAACCCTACGAGAAGATGGCATGCTTAAAGTTCAAATCTGCACTTGAAAAAAAGGAGGAAAAAAAACCTGATGAAAAAGTGTTTTAATTTTCTTTTTCATTGTTTTCTCATTTTAAGGGACTTGTTTTGTTTTTAGTTTTTTTGACTGCTCCCTTCCTGTAAGTACATAATGAACTAATTGCATTTGCTATGATGATTAAGAAGAACAAGAAAAGGAGGAGCAAATAAATGGTTTGGTAATGAAGATGAATCATGTAAAGTTTGACTTTCGCATTAAAAATTTTAAACACTCATTTGCCTTTTACTGCCTCGATATTCAGTTTTAAGCCGAATAAATACAATTCTGTGGCATCACCTCCGAGCATGATTATATTATCCTCCCTAAGTGATGCGGCACTAAATGTAACTGTGGAACCTGATCTGCGTTTGGGTTGTTTTGGTTCAGGTGAGCTTTCTGAATTATCCTTAAACTTCGTGCTGGACTAAATCCAAACCAAATTATTTAAAGAAGTCATCCCTTCGATGGGTACCACTGTTTTAGATATGATTAATCATAGTTATCAAGCACTTCTCCTGTGGAACCATGTTCCGGGGATAGACACGACTTTTCCTCAGTCTACTAATTTATTCATCCATCAAAATTAACTGAATGCAACTAAATTTTAACAAATCCAATGATTTAGTCATTCCTAGACAGAAATTGGGTCTTGAGTCATAGACTTATACTGGAGTCACCTATAAAAAATTAAGCAGATCTCAGACATGACTTATATATTTTATTTCATTCATGTCTATTAATGCGAATTTAATCACCAGGTAAATCATACTGAAACAGATATTTTGGACATGTTGGAGAATTCCACCTTCTGTGTGCAATGACTATATGCAAGTATGACAAAAAATCTGAGGAATAACCCATTAATAACCATACTGACTCTTAATATGCAGGTATTTCAGTCGCCCGTTGTGCAGGATCCTAGAACGTGAAAGTAGAACTAATTAAATTGAGCTTATAAGTATCTGACCTCTTAGGGCAGAATAGATATTCTGAACCCCTTTCTGCCTAAATTCCATCCATTCATCCATTTTCTGTACACCCCTGTCCCTATTGGGGTTGGGTGGGTCTGCTGGCGCCTATCTCCAGCTTACAACGGGCGAGAGCCAGGGGTACACTCTGGACAGGTCACCAGTCCATTGCAGGGCAACACAGAGACATACAGCACAAACAACCACTCATACACACACTCACAATTTAGAGTGCCCAATCAGCCTAACAGTCATGTTTTTGGACAGTGGGAGGAAGCCGGAGCACCCGGAGAACCCAAACATGCACAGGAAGAGCATGCAAACTTCTTGCAGAAAGAACCAAGGTGGAATTGAATAGCCTTCTTTCTGCATGGCAACAGTGCTACCCACTGCGCCACTGTGCAGCCCCCCTTTATGCCTAAATTGATTAGTATATTTTTAAAACTATTTACGTTTTTGCACCGAACTAAGTGAAGATTTTCAATTCTAACATACAAGGTGCAAGAGAAATAAATCGAAATATGGCTAGATTTGGCTTATATAGAAGGTGAAAAACAAAGTTATTCTACACACGTGTTGGTATAGTAAGTGCAAGTCCTCTAATCTGTTTCGCAAAAGCAGTTAACAACAGCCTTTGAGTTCCTTAATTGTTTGTGTTTTCATGCTACCTTTTGTGTAAAGATTTGCATTAGTAAGTCAATGGACAGATCTGACAGAGATCTTCCTCTTTTCCTGTCAAAGGATTGTTTTGATTTATTAACCAAAGATATTAAAGATCTGTAAGTTTGTTGTAATATGCCTCTTTAACCGAACATACATCAGTTTATTCTGTCACTTTTAAGATTGCACCAGTACAAACACAGATCTGTGCCTTAAGATAAAACAACTTTCTTACTGATTTATACAGAACTTACGCATTAGTTGGCATAGGCTCGTTTTTACATAAATACATATTTATGTTTTAGTAAGGTAAATGTAATCCTTTATTGATTTGCAACATAATTCAGAGCAGTGTACACCACACTTTTTTACATGTGGAATTAAAATAAGTCATTGGTGACCCTAAGATTTGAGCTGGAGAAAATAACTGCCCTGCCTTAAGAAATATATTAAATTCAACCATATGTGTATTTAAGGTGAAACTGAAATTATCAGCATGGTTGTATACAGAGGTGCTGGCGAAACTGTTTTCATTCAAAGGCCAAATTCATATGTTATATTGAGCCAGTTTGCGTCAGAGATGAAGGTCATTTGAAATACGTAGAACTTGAGTCAGTCTTAACCATCTTTTCCAGGGTCGTCTAAAGGTCATGGTAAATTTCTGATCGGTTGACAACTGATCCAAATACTCTGCAGCAAAACTCTTTATTTTTATGCAGACCTGTGATGTCATTCTGCAGTAGACCAACATACCCTGAACTGAACACTGGGATGTGATGCTGTCCATCATCTTTAATCTTTGAAAGGTGAATATTCCTGAACTTTATCCTTCTCTGTGAAAAGTTTTCAAATGTACAAGCAATTTAGACTTAAGACTTATCTTACGAAACGATTCACAGGTTAATGTCTCCAAAGATTACTGTGAAGGACTCTGAAATGTCAACAAAAAAAAATGAGTGAAAAAAAAAAAATCCTGCAACGTGTATTGTTTCTTCAAACATGCAACACTGACACCATGTGGTCATAATATTTTTCTGTTGTTTTTTTTTTTTGTTTGTTTTTTCTTTAATTGTGTTTTTTCTATAGAACACAACTAAATAACCCAAAACTTTGGTTTAGTGTAATCTATATTTTTGTAAAAAAAAAAATTATAAATTGTAGAATTTAATGGTTTTAAAAATTCTGGCAAAAATTGGAATGGAACAACTAAAGTTATTTATGAGCCGTGCCCTTTGTATTTGATTTGTATTGTCAGATTTAAACTGATCAGCCAGAAACATTTGTATCAGAGATCTCATTGTTTCAGTTATGATCCCTGTCAAATAGCCATAGGTGAGGTTTGGAACGTAGACAGACTGGTAAATTCAGACCTTTGCTTTTTGGCTTATCTGTTTCTTCAGGGCTTAGTCTGACAAAACCCTAATACGATCATCCATCTTCAATCCCATCGTAATATCAGCATGATGCACCACAATAAAGAAAGTCTGCTTGTGGCAGAGACTGAGCCCTACCCAAAAGAGGCAGTCCACACCTTTTAGGCGAGAACCATGGCCAACTTTCATCCTGACTGCTTCGTAATCATCACCAAACCACCTAGCGCACACTGGAGGTCACAAAGCACAACACAAACACATCATCTGTGTTAAGCAAAGATGAGATTCTGAGGTTCTAAAACTGAACAAGGTCCTATTCACAACTACGTCTTGAGGTCCTGTCAATGATCACATACACCAAACTGTTATTTTGTTTACCTTTTTGTGCTTTTAAAATGCTAAAACAACAAAAAATATCCTTCTGATCAGTGACCAATCAAGATTTTCAGCTGAATAAATAACACTGGAGTATTTATGACTATTTTTGATATGACGTTGGTTAGAAGGTAGATGATCTTTAGGATTTTTCTTAAAAATAGATATGGATTCCGAACGAAAAACGTAGCATGTTATATTGCATCTTTTGCAAATGTTTGTATGTGCTCCATCCAAAAAGGTGTTGTAAAACAAAAAAATAATATCAATTGCTAATATTTCCCTTGTTTGTTTTTTTCTCTATCCTAAACTAACTCTTGGCATCCGAAGTCAATGATGAGCTCATAACAACACAAATGACAGAAGAAGTAATGAGCTGAGTTCACCTGGTAAATAGATATTCCGGCAGTGTTGAAAATGTCAAAGCATCAGGAATCATCCGTCAACTTCCATTTTATGAAAGGCTGTAAGATAAATTACAGGGTTGCTCCAGGACAGAAAGAATCTTTCGCACTGGAAAAAAAAAGTCAGCTACTTTTAACCCTGAATTAAATTGAAAGGGTATTCTCGGCAGATGGAAACTTTATTGATTTTATAGACATGATGTCTATGCTCCTGCTAAAATAAATCCTGGGTGTTAATGCAGACGTACACTGTTTGGTATATAAATTGCTCTCTCTGAAAGGGTCAGATGAAGCTCTCGGCATATTTAGCAGACTTTTATTTTCTGGGTGACAGCAACCACAAGTGGATTGCCTTTGAACAGAAAGCCTTTGCCTGATAAATGGGCTCCTGTGTAACATTGAAACTTCCTTGTCCAATTCATTTTGCAGATCTCTGGTCAGTTAACATCTGGAGTAGCAATCCTGAAAGATAAAAAAAGTGATTTAGAGGCCCTGCAGCCAACTATTAAGCCTGCTGATAAAATATTCTGTCAATGCTGTGTTCCTCTATTCAGGAAAGACTCATGGTAGCGCTGTAAACACTCTCTCACCAACATGCCATGACAGATGACGTGAGAGTTGATCCTCCCTATGTTCCTTCATAACTCTCGATTTATGTCTTTCATCTTTTGCTGGTTATATCTGTTTGGGCTCATCACAGCTGTGCCATCTTCACTCGTAATGCAGCAGCAGGAAATAAAACATATACAACATGGTTTTGAATAAATTTATGTCCAGAAGACGGTTCGGAGTAGTTAAGAAAAACATGAAAAACTTCTCTGAATCATACTTCCAGCCAACATTTGGAGAATGTGTGGTTTTTGTGTGAGAGTGCTTGTCCACGACCTAATAATTCTCCTAATAGTTAACATTTAATTGCATTGTTGTTCCTTTCAAAAGTAATCATTGCAAAAGCCAACTATCTTAAATTTTATAACCATTAAGAATTAAAATATAATAATTGTACTATGCATTTAAGTGTAGTTCGCTTTTTTTTAACCACTAAGTAAAGTCTCAAGAAATAAATTTCTTTTGGAAGTAAAAAAAAAAACTTAAGTAAAAACCAAAGCTGTATAATTTACTCTGAGCATAATTTCAACGTTTCTGTGAGGCCTTCGGGGATTCCTAGAAAAAATGAAAACACAAACAACATCATGAAGACTAAGAAACACCTGTCACAGAGAAACCTGTGGAGACATTTAAGTCACTGTGTGCATTGACTTTGCCATTTAAACACATTGTTGCTATGGCTATAGATTGTATGTGGTTCAGTTGGGAAAAAAATGTCTGCTACAGTATGAAGCCTTATGGAATTTTATAAAGGTTTCTTGTAAGATTACTCAATCTTTACGCCATCTATTGTCTCACAAGGTCTTATCACCTATCTCTAAATTGGGCCACATTACCATAGATGGCAGATTTATGTATGTTTAAGGTTTAGGTAATGTCCTAAAATCTTTTGTTAAATATAGTATTTTCCAGGACTGTATACTGATCTAAGCTGCTCACGTTTTCCTGATGTTGACACATACCTATGTACACATATGTTTGTTTGTTTTCTTTCCTTTTTTTATAGAATTTTTATTTTAGGCTTTACTTAATCTCACTTTTAACCATTCCTGCAGCCCTTAACTGCATTTGATCTAAGAGTGAACAGAGGCAAGAATTTGTTGCAGTCCATTGTTTTCTGAGACATTGATTTAAATGATTTTGTTTGGTAGATTTGAGGTACGGGTAGTTTGTTCACTAACGTAGTGAACATGACAGTGTTGAACATGAATGGAACCTGATTTAATACAATTTTTAAAAAGTTTTGGAGTAAGTGAGAAAGCATTACATTAAATAGGATTCAAATAAAGTAGCAATTGCGTTTTAATTTGAACTGTTTATGTCTTTTGTGGCACTTTTTTGACAAGAATTAGACAGGCAGGAGGGCAGAGAGAGAAGGGGAAGATAGTAAACGTTTCAGGAACAGGACTCAAAGTGCAGTCCACATTGCTGAGGTCTATAGCCTCTATGTGTTGTGCCCACTCAACCAGAGATTTTTTTGCAGAATCCTTTACATAGGACTTTTATGTTTAATTAATTTATGGAGAAAGCTAACAAGAAAAAAATGTATATATACACAACAATAATAAAAAACAAAACTGATTTTCTTATGTTGTAATATTTGTCCCAGTAAAAAGTATAAAGTTGATCAAAATATGACATTTGTTTTCTGATGGGGCTTCATTGGGGACAGCAAATGGATAAGACTGCTATTACAGCTAGAAAGAACTGCAAAGTCTTAGCAGTTAAGTTGCTGGATTTTAAATGCTCTTTTCTTTGATTAAAATTAAACTCAAACTACATGTTAAACCAATTGCCATATAACAACACTTAATGTCTTTGAGGAATAAACATAAATATCTCTATATATGAACGATTAACATAATCAGAAAGCTTTCATCATCTGTAAACACAAATCCATTTAGAAACACTACACATCTTTTTGGACCAAGAGATAAATGCATAATTACATCTAAAGTATTTGTTTTGTATGGATGATAGCCACAGGTTTCTACATTCATATGAGAAATTATTTTGTTTATAGCATAAAATTAGAAGCTGCTCAGATGTGCACAGATGCCCACAATGAGAACAACACAACAAGCTCTGAGATTTACGTGTAGACAGTCATCCAGATGTTTTTCCCCCATGTTTGTTTTTTGAAGAATGAAGAGGCCACTGTATTATTATTATTATAATTATTATTCATATTAAATCTTTTCCATCTTCCCCACGAATCTTTGTTCTTGTACGTAATGCTGTGTCATGATCTGCTGCAGAAGAAAACATGCATATTTTCACCTTGAAAGCTTAATACTGGCTCTTCCTTTAGTTTGCTCTCAGAGCAGATGACGGTGGCAGGATGCATGTCTGTGCTGCTCCCTGTGGAGTTAACGTTGAAGCAGTCAGTTCATCCACACCAGATTCTAGGAAAGAACTTTCCTCAGAAACAACAGGAAAGTTAGGAAGTAGAGAACAAACAGCCAGTACCCAAAAAAGCAACACATTTTATACTGTACTATGAACTCTCATTAGGAAGATTGCAAACCTGAACATGCCATGCTTCCTATATACCTATAACTATGATTTACATGTTGTTTATTGCACTAAAAGTTTAAATTCTTAAAAGTGTCAAATCTTTATGAGCTTTTTTATATTATTTAAACAGCCAAATATACTTTCGTTACACTAGTATTCGTGTGATTCCATGAATTGTTTCACACACTGTCAATTTCAGATGTATTTAGATCTTTTGAACATTTTTAAACATTTGTCTTGCTATAACCACACACTATACATATAATAGATCAACATATTAGTGTAAGTTAAGGGGAAAAGAAATTAATACTTGTGTTGGTTTTTGAAAAAAACTGAGGAATATTATGTAAAAGTCTGATTTCTAATAAGATGTGAATTCTAACAATTTAGTTTTACTCTTACATTCTGACAATTAATGTCATGATTTTTTTTATTAGAAGCATATGTATGTGTTGATTTGAAGCTTTACGTAAAGAATTTAATCTTTAAATATGAACTGACTTGCATAAGATGAGACAGGAAGGTCAAATTTATTGATAGATATTACACGTAGGAAGTAATAAAGATCAAAGCGAAAAGATGAATGCGCAAAGTGGTTGAGATGACATTAAATGAACCACATTTATTAACAGTATGAGTCTCGGTGTGCTCAGTGTAGCATTTCCCCGTCTGATCTTCATATTTAGATGTAATAATTACAATTGATATGAATCTCCCTCTCCTTTTTCCTGACGCTCCTCGGTGAGCAGTGTCGATTTTAAAAACAGAACCGATGCCTCTAAATCAGTCTTGCATGTTACACAAAATCCTGATAAAATACATTATAGTTTGCTGTTTTAATGAGAAAACACATAAACTTTTTCAACGGCAAGGTCTTTAATTTTTTTAAATATATAAAACTTAACAGATTTTTTGAATCACAGCCTTGGTGGCATTCTTGTTGAAATGTTGGAAACAATCAACCTCTCTCTCATCCGCTGTCAATACTTTTTTTGTTCTCCATGTAACATTTTAACATCTATGTCACTGACTTTGTGCTTTACATCTTCTGTTGTTATAAAAGCTCTCTCACATGTCACTTTAAAAAAGTGGCAATGACATCAGAGTGTATATCTTTTGTTACCAAAATAAACCTGGCAAGCAATAAGGAAAAATCTGTCCGGACTGTTTTTTTTTCATCACAGTAAATCTGTCAAAAAATACAGTAAAGAAATTAGATCAAATTGTGATAGATTTCTAATTTATATCCCTATAAACAAGAAAAGTTGTACAATAAGCTGTACCTTGTAAGTATACATGTTACTTTTCCTTGTTTTTTTTATGTTTTTTGTGTGACTGTAATAACATATAAGTAGTGTATACTTGTGTTTTGTAGGTAGAATAATCCAAGGATTTCATTTTTTTCCAATCTAAGTAAGAAAAGCTAAGTGCCACTGCATGCATTGAAGTAACTACCTTAAGATGTTACCTAAAATATAAATGGAGTTCACCTGCATGCAGAAATTCACCTGCTCATTCAAACAATCAGGTTTGCTAGAGAAAACACACACTGAACAAACAGCATCATGAAGATCAAGAAACACTACACACTGAGTTCTGATATCACCAAATCCTTCTCAAGCAAAACTATTGAAGGTCTTCATTGGTTTCTTATGCTATGTTTGTGTCCATCATGAATAGGTTAGGACCTCATTTAAGGTTAGAAAGTGCCTGTGAACATATTTAAACAACTACAACAATACAGACATGTCAACATCTACCCTTGCTGAATTTACAGTGGGAGGTAAAAAATATTGTTTTTGTATTTTGTCACATTATGAAACTGCTAAGTACAGTAGCAATATTCTTGAGTATTTCTGAGCAATGCACCAAGGTTCCCAGTGTGACCTGCATTGTATCCTAAAACCTTCAGAGAGTGGAAAGACATTTTTGCTTTAGTAACTCAAATTTAACATGCATAGTAACCCCAAAGATGGATGCAGAACCCAAACTTACTGAATGAGATTTCTTAGAATAGATGAAGTAAACTGGTGTCATGGTCAGAAAGAAAACAAAATAAAAAATTACAGAAACAAAAGCTGATCAGGAATTAAATGAACCCTTTTATTATAACCATACAAAAAGATCTGTTTTACACTTAGGTTATATTTTAGAGTAAACCCTTTTTTGCTTACTAGCATGATCACAATAATAAGAAAGCAGAACGATGTTAAATAAGAAGCTTTCTTTATCTATTTAATCATCTCATTAATAAGTTATGGAGCTAATGAAACAGAATTTTTTTTAGCCTGAACCTGATTTAATTATCTACATAATTAGAAGACACACTTGTGAGGGTTGAGGCAAAATCATCTGAATGTTGAGAAGGATACAAAAACCTTTCACATGTCTGAACGTTGCTGAAGACTGCAGCTGGCATCTCACGGGGAATAAGTTAAAACCTCCAACAGATTTCTTAGCTCTTGCAGCTCTCTGCAGGCAAGCTGAACAGGAGGATATAAGTGGCTTTGGCGAGCCAATAATTGGTATCATAAATGAGGTCTAGAGGTACTATGTTGAGATGGGAGCACTCACACCCATCAGGCCTTTATGTTACAGTGGCCCGAGAGAAGCCATTCTGTTCTGAAAGCCACATGAAACTGTACCACTCTCTATTACATCTTAAATTCAGCAAATGCTGAAACGTGTTTTTGTCCACTTAAAAACAGGTTGCTTTACGTCTTGTTCTTTTGTTGTAAATATCAAATAGCCATACATTTTAGGAAATTAGAAAAATTATGAAAAAAACCACTTTGAACCTGTGAGTCACAGCAAATGTAAACTCACAGTCATCACTACAGAAAATAATGTTTTAGAATTGCTGCATCATAATTTTAGTTTTTTCCTACACAAACATGATGGAGAATGTTACCTTGACAGTTTTCCAAGAGTCACTGACAACAACAGGGGTGACCCAAGGAAGTGATAAGGAAATAATATATTTATGGAACTCTGAGTGGAAGCAAAATGTTGGGATAACCACAGCTGTTATAGAAGTTAAAGCAACACTAAAGAGGTTTAGGTTTTTGTTGTTTTGGTGGCCGATGGACAAAAGCGGTAGTGTTGTAAAGCAAGAAGGAATTTCCCATGAGGACCAGTGCTGAGGACCCATCAGGACTTGTTACTAATTTCATTTGACTTTTATTATTTGCAGGGAGAACAATCAATAAATGGCTTCTAGGAAACAAGGGGTTGGACTTAAGGAATTAATGTTTTACTACTGGTAAAATTCACATATTTACTCATTTTTCTGAGTAATATTGTTGTATTTTGTTGGGACCATTCCTGGTTGAGTTAATTCTGTCTCTGTCAGGATATTTTCTTAATTCAATTTGTATTATAAAATGATTATATATTTAATGGTTTTAAAATAGCTGTGCACTGATGTTTCGCTGCCAGTCTGCCGGAGCTTAAACTATTCTGG
This sequence comes from Orestias chungarensis, assembly GCA_032876305.1. NCBI lineage: Eukaryota > Metazoa > Chordata > Actinopteri > Cyprinodontiformes > Cyprinodontidae > Orestias > Orestias chungarensis. The sequence goes on from JAVLVB010001120.1 coordinate 361,821, forward strand.
CAAACGGATACATCGGAACTTCCAAGAGAAAGATATGCCAAGCTTATAGAAGACTCTCAAGGAGACTTTTTACTCCTGGCTGCTACCCGAAAAAAATGAGGAGTTGGATCACTTATGTAGTGGTAAATGTAAATGTGAGAGCATTTAAACAGCTGTTTTTTCCTCCGACCAAGTGTTTACCAGAAGGGTAATTCTTCTGAAATATTTTGTGGGCTTATCTTGTGAATATTTTCAATTAGAAAGACAAAAATTCAGTTTATCATCAAATATGAAAGGAGAGCTTTTAGAGCAGTCCTTGAAAAATGTCAAACAATTTCTAACTGGATGAATAAGTAAGAGAAAAGTTAGAAGTTAAACTCAAATAGAAATAAAATCTTAAATAAACATCACAGTATTCCAACACACTTATTATAAATCTTTTCCTCTGAAATTAAAATTTAACATCAAAGACACGCTCTGGCTAAACCATTAGCCAGTCATGCTGTAAAATAGTTTTATTTCTTTAAGTTGTAATGCTAATGTCGAACTCCGATGGGATCTCTCCTTGGACAGAGTCACATTGCCCGCATTGCTACTGGTTTCAGTACCGGTCTAAGAGTAAGGGTTCTCTACTTATATGAAACTGCATGCCTACGTTCATGAATCCAGTTCGAAAACTAACAACGCCTATGATGCTGGAAAAAATTGAAGTTGTATCATTATATATTTTGACAAGAGCCAAGTTTTTATTTATAATAAATGGTTCCAACAGACACATCGGAGCACAAGAATGCAGCAGTTTAGACACTTTATGTAATCAACACAAAAAAAACACCCACAATTTATTCAAAGGAAAACAAACAGGAAAGGTTTAAAAAGCCCCTTTAACAACAGTAAGCTCAGGGTTTTTATTATAACAGTGGTCCGTTTCTGGCAACGGTGATTGGCATCACAAAGCGTTTGCTATGCAAGCATGTTATGTTGGTACAAGTCTAAAGCTCAACTCTACAGTTGTTTTCATTCAGCAACTGAACTACTTTCACATTTTATCAGGAGAACTTCATCATGTCTGCATAATGATGGGGATACTTTGTTTTTATTGCAGTTGCAGTAACTTCTCAGTGAAAGCTATTTTGTTGATTTGGACACAGCCAACTCTGTCCACAGACATTGTGATTCTATTATTTAAAGCTTCTACATTTCCAAGTACATAAATCTGCTGTTAAATACACTTGTGCTTCTAGTGCAGTTTTATGTGCAATGTGTTCCCACAATTAACAACAAGTAGTGCAACATTTAAAGATTTGTCCATGCAATAGCCTATGTCAAACTGATCTATTTGAGTTAAACAGAAATTAACAATATAAAGATGTCCAAACTAAATGTGGGCAAGACAAAAAATAATAATAAATAAAACTCTTCTTCTGTAATCCACCAATTGGTGGAAAAGTAGCACCATGGACTTGTTATTTGGGAATTGGACAGTGTGGAATGATAAAGAGCAAGTCATACTCAAATGGAAGAGCAAAACAACATCATGCCCATAGATGGGTTAAATGTTTTTTATGACTAAGTTGACATAGGCTGTCTGATTGTGAATCACACTGTGTGTTTTTTTTTACTAGTAATATGGATGTGCTTAATTTAAGTGCAAACCAATAAAATAATTAATATGGAGTCCATAGACAGGAAATATTTCCTGGCAGTCAGACTTTTACAACCCACGCACAGTCGAAACATAAAACCCCACAACAGCCGTGGCTTATGCAGAACACAAAGCCATTAACCAAGGCCGGTGATGTTGGAACGACCACCCGGGGGAACTACTATGCGGTGGCCAGACCTACGAGGGATGTTGTCGTCAATCTGAGCACCTGAAGAAAACCGTAGAAATGTATGTTAGACACAAAAAATATCGTTTCTGACAATAACTTCAAATAACCTAAATTGGAAGCTAAATGTGAGTGGGTCCTTTTAAAAATGTTTGAGCCCAAAGATGTTTAAATATAACAAATGCCATTTACTAAACCTGAAAGACTGAAGTTGGACTGGTGAAGGTTGCGTATCGGTGGTGGTTGGTGAGAGGTGGGCAAAGTCTTGGCTGATGGAGAAGGCGTGATGTGTTTGGGTGTAGGAGCAACATCATACACGGGGCCGTCATAAATCCCTCGAGTGACTCTCTGCTTGCTCTTGACCTAACAAAGAAAAAACAAAAATGGGAAAAACAACAAAAACTGTTACTTTTGTGAAAACACATATTCTATATTGTACATTTAATCAAAACTGCTACTGTACTTCTTTGCATTTCCTTTATTAATTGCAAATCAATCAACTATCAGATTTTCTTGTAACAATAAACATGCTTGTGCACTTATTGTAAAACAATGCAATGAAATTAGTATCCTTACGTTTTACCTAACACTATACATTATCCTGAGCACACATGGATGAAGCAAAACCAAGAGCAATTCTGGAAGATAACCTAGAGAACAAAAGCAACAGAACTAAATCCAATTCAGTCAAGTCCAAAGTCCGACTTTAAAGGCTGCTATAATTGTTTATAACATAAAGGATATCAGCTGGTGCAAAACACCTTTAAATGATCATTCAAATGTACACTCTACCTGATTTCTACAGTTGACCCGCTGGTATGCATAGTCAGGGAAAGGCTTGCGTGGTAGAAACCGACCAGTGCCCTGCTGAGCCTGTAATTTGCCGTCTTCGTACACTATCCGACCTTGACTCACAACCAGTGCTGGCCCACCACGACACTCCACACCCTCAAATATATTGTATTCTGCAGCCTGTGTCGGAGAGGCAGAAATAACACGGAGAATAAATACAGATAAAGGAAGTCAAGAAAAGAGACAAAGTGAAGTGGAGGAAAAAAGAGCCAGAATAATGAAGTGGATTATAAACTCTGGCATTGAGATAGAAGGTCTTTTTGAGACTTAGCATACAGTTTGAATACATTAGGAACTGCGTTGTGTTGTTCAAAGCAGATTTGCACATTTAAATGAGTTCTTGTGATTTTTAATTTTTTTTTACCTAACATTCTTACTTCACAGTTAAAGGTTATTTCTTTCTTCAGCTGTTCATATAGTTTCAATAAATTATCTATTGCACTTCAACCTACAGAGGAAGAAAATTATCTTTACTTCCTAAAGCTATCAAAAATAAATGCCCTTAAAAGCTTACAGTACGCGGAGATTAGAAATTTCTATTGTCCTTTTTTACATAATTAAAAGGTGCTAGTTAGTTTAGTATATTAGAAGATTCCTCTTAATTGTTCTGAAATTTTTCTTAAGCATCAACGGTGTTTTAGTGCAAGAATGTTTTCCTGTCCAGAAAAAATCTAAAACCTAATCCTAACTTCTGTCTATGTACTTGTTGATTTACGGAATATGTCTACATAGTTTTCCATCTTATTTTTCTGTATTCTTACCGATTGGTGCTGTTTGGCAGTGATGGTTTTCACACTGTCAGGGTCCCAGATGACAATATCAGCATCAGAGCCTGCTGCTATGCGTCCCTTACGTGGGTACAGACTGAAGACTTTTGCTGCATTCGTTGATGTTACTGCAACAAACTGGTTCTCATCCATTTTTCCCATTGCCTTAGCATAAAAGGAAAGGAAATTTAAAGATGCTTACGCCCAAAATAAAAAACCTCTAGTGAAATGAAGATACAGAAACACACAGACTCGCATTTCTCACCACAGCCCTGTCCCAGACAAAACCCATTCTCTCCTCGACCCCGTTGGTCCCCTCTGGGATCAAGGTAAAGTTGTCTTTGCCGATTGCTTTCTGTGAAGTGCTGTATGCACAGTGAGCGCTCCCCACCACCTGGAGGTCTCCGCTGTAACAAAAACGCGAATGAAACAGTGCCATATTTTCACAACCCGGAATATTTGTTTACACCTTTACCCTTCTTTAAACTCCTCTACAACTGTTTGTACGCATTTTCTTTCTGATTATGAAGACCTTAATTTATTCTGGGATTAAGTTACCCATACCAAAGAATGAAAGGAAATTAGATTTAAATAATTTTGTTTTAGGATTTTAGGATAACGAAAAGCTGAACACAAATAATTGTCACATTTTGAGATTTGTATCTGTAAAAATGTTAAAAACAATGTAAAAAAAAGTGCATTTTTTAACTACAAACCTAGTAAGTCATGCAATTCCAATAAAATACATTAAATTGTGTAGTTGTGATGAGACAAAATTCTATCCATCCATCCACCCACTTTCTGTACAGCCTTGTCCCTATTGGGGTCAGGTGGGTCTGCTGCTGCCTATCTCCAGCTTACAACGGGCGAGTGGCTGGCGTACACCCTGGACAGGTCGCCAGTCCATGACAGGTCGCCAGTCCATCGCAGGACAAAATTCTAAAAAATGATAATTCATGCTGATTTAAGACAGATAAACTGGGAAATTGTTTTGCAAATTGGCCACCAGGTGTCCTTATTGAGCCTGCCTTTCAGATGCATGTCAGAAAGGTTTGCGACCTGAAATCAGCCATAAGACTGAACAAGCCTGAATGATGCAACAAATCTGCAGTGCCAAGATCAAGAGCATCAGTTAATGCATGTATAGATGTATAGACTGTATATTTTAGAAGCACAAGAACACAAACACTTACTTAAACACTTCCTTTGCATTAAACCCAACTGAGCAAGAGCTCAGTTCATAATAACGCTCTGATGAGAGGCACATTACTTAACTGTTAATTACAGTGATTATTGTTTGATCATCACACTAATGCCAGGAGAGTGCTTGTTAGAGCAATAATTATCCTCATTGAGAAATGGAAAAAAGTATGTTTTATCTTTGAGGGGGAAAAAATTTAATTATACTCTTTTCCCACTATAAGAGTGATAGCATGGAACTGCCTCTAGAAGCTGAAGAGTCACATGGAGGACAAAACATCAGTGTGGAAGAAACAAGAAGGGGGAGTGGGGGTTGGCACTTGGTATCCAAGGCAACACATGAGGAGAGCTTCAAGGCCCTGTGCTATTTATGGTATTGGGGACAGACAAAAGTGTGCAGCTGGAAGTTGCTGGTGGGTATATGCATGTCTGGGGTGAAAACAGAAAGGGTTCCTTGCCAAAGTGGGATCTTGACTTTGTGTCTTATCATATTTAATAGTTTACTTCAGTTTAGCCTATTTCTGAATGAGATTACTTATTGTAAGTCTTACTTTGATCTTCCCTATCCTTTCTCTCCTCATGCATGTATTTTCACCTTTTCTCCATATGTTCAGTTTTTCTCTTACATTTACTCTCTAAAGAGTGTGAAACAATAACTAGATCTGGTGGTGTCTCTTTTCCTGTCTCCTAGATTTACATTGCGGAAAGATTATGTTCAATACTGTATTATTAGTGGTAACAATTTAAACATATTGTGTAAAACTTCCAATCAAATAAAGTAAGAAGGTTTCTTCATTAAATTCCATCAATACTGATTGCGTCGAACCAGGCCAGTAGTGTGTTGAGATGGTCTGGAGTCGTGGGATCAGGACTTAATGGCGGAGAAGTCACATAAGCAGCCGCCTTGGCCCAATTCTTGTTCCAATAATGAGAGCCATCAGCTGCCAAGCTTGCTGTGATTGGCTCCCCAAAAACCACAGAACCTTTGATGAATGTCAGAAACAAAAAAAGAATTAACTTTAAGGTTAATTTGCCCTTAAATGTGTTAACATCATTTGAACTTTTAGAATGAAGTCTCAGTAAAACAGCATAAAAGTTTGCAATTTTCATTAACATAAATAACTATTAGAGTAAACAGGGCTGAATATAAATGAATGTAACTCTTTCCGGAGTTTTAGCTGCAAAGCTAATTGAAAACAGAAAATGTTTTGTTCCATAACTATGAACAACTATGGATAAGATTAAGGTTTGTGGTTGCAACATAAGAAAAATTGTCTTTTTTTTTTTTTTTTTGGGTAGGGTAGTGGGGACATGAATACTTCTTAAAGGCACAACAAGAATCGGATGATAACAATAAATGAAATAAAAGAAAGGTGTACCTTTTCTCCGGGCTTGAGTGATAGTGTCTGCTGCACTCTTGCTCATAACTTTGCTGATGTAGACGGGACAGTTCACACGGTTTCCAAGGGTGATGGCACGAAACACTGCTTCAGCTTCCAGCTGTGAAAAAACAGAAAGACTTTAGCTTGTTTCAGTGTGAGACTGTTCACTGTACAGTGAGGGTTTCATCCTAGAGAGACATTACCTCTTCAGGACGACTCAGGGGATGGCCTTCAGGCCCAGTAATTCCCATTTCCAAGATTTTTCTTTGTTCCTGTAGCACAAACTTCTGAATTATTGACATGATCTGAAGTCACTGTAAGCATTTTAAAGTACCAGTGACATTCTGTGTAACTATATTACATAGGACAACAATTAAAAATGAAGAAAAACCTTTTTTTTTTAACAACACTGAGTTTTTTTTAATGACTGCATACTATTCCATTTATATACCAACTCTGTATGGTGATTGTGTTAACAAAAAAACTTAAACAGTATTTATTACTGCTCTTTTATTTAATAAAAAAATACTGTTTTATTGTGTTACAAATCCTGCTATAAATTATACCTTTCACCACCGATGCCTGTAGCATCAGCATCCTCACCATTACTATCTTAATCACCATTACGTGATCATCATTGGATTATTAAAAGTCAGCACTAATGCCATGCACAGTTAAAACCTTCCATCCTCTGCAGTTGAAGTAGCAGAAATAATCCTCTAACTATTCTTTTGAAAGATGGTGAGTTATGTAGCGTAAATGGGGAAGGGGTTGGGGGGTGAAGTCTAGAAACTGCAGCAGTTACCTGTGCAATCAGGTCTCCGTTTTCAGCATGAACCAACACCACAGTGCCCAGCTGCTTTAGGAAGGAGAACGCCTCATACAACTGCAGATATTGGAGGGTAATAGTTCAGGTAAATGTGTAAACTCCAGACATTCAAGGTAAAATCATTAATCACTGAGCTTGTAAAGAAATAGCTTTTGTTATGTTGCTAGTTAAAATGCTACCTGAGTGTCCGTCATCTGGTACACATCTTTGTATGCCATGTACAACTGGAAGGAGTTGATGCCTGACAACAAAGAATGTAGATTCACAGTGACGAGGTGGGAACAAGAATGACCATCTTCTCATCTTGGGTTGTTAAGTGGTGTCATATATCAGCTGATTGGAACATACGGGTCAATCGATAAATCAGAATCCCATCAAAAAAGTGATTCAGTTCAACATATTACTGCAAAAAGTAAAATCATATATAGCATAAACACACAAACACTGTGGCTTTTAGCTTTTTCCCCATATTCCTTTAGTCACAAACTGATAAAAACTCAAATTATGAAATGTTTATATTATTCGATGATATTAAATCAAGCTGGACTTCCTAACCACAGCCACAGGATGCTTAGATCGTTTTGCAAATACTGTGTTGTACATGGAGAACAGACTATTTTATTGTTTTAAAGATCATATTTTATAATGTCTGTTGCAGAAATCACATTTTCAGACAAGCCGAATTTTAGTTTTTAATTTACTGTAAGATATAATTGTAAATATTTTGATTAATATAGACCTGACGTATATCAGTGTATATGTACAAAAGTATTATTAAACCTGTGCCACTCCATATTTTTTACATAAGCCTATAAACCAATTTTACGTATTTATTATTACTGAAAAACTCAAGATGTTACGATTCTTACCTGTTTTCATTTGACATTTTTGTGTGTGTGTGTGTGTGTGTGTGTTTTTTCTTTGCTGGTAACATACTATGCAGCTGTACCCAGACAATGTTTTTCTTTGCAGAAAAAAAGGTATTACAAGAAAAAATGCACAGTGCCCCCACATTGTAATTGAGCTCTTTGAATCTCCACTGAGTCTTTAATATAAGAGAATTTGAGCACTTGGAGAAATCTATCCTAAATCTTCCGCTACAGAGTGAATCATTACAGCAGCAAATCATAAACGAGTCACATAAACAGCCCAAAAGTGCTGCACCTTTGTCTTGCACCAATAGCTCCAGCTCATCCTTAACGTTGTCATTCCACTGAGGGATGTCGACGTGTAGAGAGTAGTCGCAGCACGCCTTTCTATCTGCAGCCTCCTGCCAGTGCTCGAACGCCTCCAACAGACTGACACCAGGCTGAGGAGTAACATGATCGACTGAAAGGGTGGGAAATGTTAATGGTTATGATGGGAATTAATTTGGTTGTAACTCTGAGCTGAAAATGACATACTCACTGATCATGGTGGTGCCGCCAGCAAGTGCAGCCTTGGTGCCCTGAAAGAAATCATCGACAGGCTGCGCGCCAAGGTAGGACTTCATCAGGCACGTGTTGACATCTATTCCTCCTGGTATTATCATACGACCTTTGGCTTCTATTATTTTGACACCCCCTGCAACAGCCAGATTCTCCCCCACCTGGCTGAAAATGATACATGTATTAAATAAAAGGATGAGGGAGAGTGGATGAGAAGGCACAGGAAAACTGTTCTCACCTGATGGGAATATAAAGCTTGCAATTGTAATGGGATAATGTATAATTCAAGATGCATACACACTCTATCAGGCACATTTTGAGTCTAAAAAATAAGCAGTGCTAACTGACAATAATGTTCTTTTATACATACTTAATGAGCCCATCCTCAATGTAGACGTCAGCATAGAAGGACTGGTCATCATTAACGACTCTCCCCCCTTTGATCAGCAGTTTGTGACCCTGCAGGAGGAACAGATCACACAGAAAAAGATGAGGAAGAGACAAAAGGTTAAAACGCGTGCTGGGATTTAGATATATTTAGATATACCATATAGATTTCTTTCTTCTTTGGATCTTCATTGGTGCGATATTCACATGTGAGGATGTATTTATCAGATTTCCCCAGCCAAAAAGACATGTTTAATATGTCTTTAAAAAAAGCACATGGCACAATTTAAGAGCCTTTATCATGGTGCAATCAGGTCTTTGAGAAAGTACAAACTATTAATGTTTAACATGATATTAAAATATGCAAGAGAAGCCGTTCTCTTATGTCAAACTAAGCACACACCCTGTCCTACCATGGAGGGTGCCTGGCAACAACATGAGAAGATGCTTGGTCTCCATGGTTACCAGTGATTACCCGTGGCTGCACATGTTGAGGGCCTCTTCGTACATCAGCAACACTATATATTGTTTACCAATACAAAAATATAATACCAGCCATATTTTCGATGAAACGTTGTAAACCAGTGGTGTTTCGCTTCGTTTAAGCGTTTCGATTATCCGACTGTCCTGTCAACTGCTTTAATCCCGCAGTGTAATAAAAAAAAGAGTGACAGGATTACGCAACTCTTGCCAACCCACAGAGTGAATATGGAGTGTACTTTAGTAGACAGAGGGGGGGAAACTGTCAGCTATCTTCAACACAAAAGGCCCTGATGCTCTTGGCCATTCACTAAGAGTTTAATCCCCTTTCTGCCTTGCAGTGGGGGATTTGCGAGACTCTTACCGTGTGATAGGGAACACAGTTACTGCCCCCGTAGCAGCTCCCAGACATGCTCGGTCTCCTCTGTTCCCCCTCCAAACTCAGAGGTCCAGCTGGCAGAGATTGCCTGGACGTGTTTCCTTTTGTCTTTCCTTTCAAAGTGAATTTTTCGTACAGGCGTAACTGTTTAAGCCGCAGGCCGAAGCGGCTGCGTGGGCCCTGCGTCGGCACACGCGAGAGACCAGCGACGAGATCTCATCAGCGACGTCTCTTAGAGTCACCAAGAGAGCTACTGATACATAAGTGACAGGATTTGTTTTGCATGACAATAACTTCAGAAAAATAGCACTCCAGACAAAACGTTTCCCCAATCTTTTATTTTGCTCACCACAAAAACTATTAGGTTGGATTTCAACCTACCCTCTTGTTTCTCAAATATATTTGAATATGTGGACTGTGAACTCAAATACGCACTATCTAACATGGCTGCTCATATCTGGGTACAGCCTTATTCCAGTCAAAATGTCTACATAAAATCTGCTTCAAAATGTCATACCTGTCACAATTAAATTTACTAAACATTTTTAAGTTTGTTTTAGCAGAGTAACGTAAAGCTGTTTGCCTGAGTCACTGAATCCAATCTTGCATTGATTCAATGCCTGGTATTGTTTACAAATAAGCAAGGGGAATGTAATCGTGAAATTCTATTGTTTTACAGCCATTTTCATGAACGCAATTGTTTTTATCTCAAGTAAACATTTTGAACATGAGACAAAAAGAAAAAATGATGCCTACCTATATTTTTGTGCAAAGGGGGGAAAATTGCTCACCCATGTGCATCCGTTCAAATTCAGATACAAGCAGATACTGTTAAATTATCTTCATACTGCAACATCATAACATTCAATAACCAACGGTTTTCCCTTAACATGTATAGAGCTGTTATTGTCTATGCTCAGTGCCAAACTAATCCTGTTTTTGTTTTTCTTCTCTTCAAGCACTGATACATGTACGCCTGTCTGGGGATCCAGCCTGGCTGCGCAGTAACAGTGGATCAAGGTAGCGTGGAGTGTAGCTGTCCATTTCAGCACCACATATGTAGCGCCTTGATATGCAGCTTGCAGGCGTAACCCTAAAATAATCTGCAATGCAGACTATAGTTTATTATTTATGCTGATTGAACCATAGCATCATATATATCTGCAGCAGGGATGGATTTTGTTTCTTGCTTGGAGAAAAAATAATGCTTATAGAGCCGGTGGATGTCCCTCAGATACAACCAGCGCAATTTACTGCATTCATATTTATACAAAGGCAACGGGCATACCTTTCCATTAGGGTTGTCTACGTCCGATAGAGATCTTGCCTCCACAAAGCTCTGAGTATCACCATCCTCCCCAGCTGGGCTGCTCCTCAACACTTCTCGGGGATCTCCGGGCATCTTCGCCACCGGGTCACCCGTATCCAAAACCCTCTCTCGGCTGCAGCTCTTCGGGGTACGGCTGCCTTTCCTGCCCACCGCGTAGCTGTCGAAGTCGATGGTCTTGCTGTCGAATGCTCCTTCCACGGAGCTGAACATCCCGAAGGATTTGCGCTGGTTCGGCCCGGTGTTGATGGGACCCGCCAGGTAGACCGGCAGCTCGTCCTCGCGGTTCCACTGCCTTTTGCACTCGGACATGATGGAGGCTTCTGCTTCTGCAGGCTGAAGGAGACGGAGACGGTTCTGTCAAAAGCAGGTCACAGCCCCGCCTCTTATGGGGGCAGGCGCAATCATTCAGGGCTGCCAGCGCAAAGCAGTGTTCGTGTGGCGCTTTAGTTTGCGCTTTCAATGCAATAATAAAGAAAGGGTAAACGCATAAAAGAAACCGAGATCCCCTGTTCTCTTCAGGGGTGCGGATGGATTAAAGAAGCATGTGCCATCTTTAACCCACATCTTGGGGGTAAAATGGGGGATGCAAAGAATCCACAGGATTCCCAACTGGAGTGAACAATGAGGCTTTATTCCTTTATATGAGTGTGGAGCAGGTCAGGATATGTCAACTAATCTGTATGTGGTGTTCTTTAAACTCATCAGAATTTATGAAGTTTTGATGCATCACCTACAAGGTCTGCTGGGTTGGACCCCTTTTGATTTTAGAACAGCGTACATTCTTCATGTCATAGAATCAAAAAGATGAAACATGAAACATTCCTGAGAAAATACAAAAGTTCAGCAGATTTGTTTGCACATCCACGATGCAAATCTCATCCCGTCCCAAAGACGTTCTATTGGATTAATTATATTAATTGTTTGTTATGGTACATTATCCTGCAAAAAGCCATCAGAGAATGAAAATGCTATAACTATAAAAGGCCACCAAAGCGTGCCAAGGTAATAGCAATCACCATTACCCTGAGGTAGTGATGCATCAAGGATGGTTCCATAATTTCACACTGTTTACATCAAACTCTCACACAGAGTCTGTTTCCATTAATATTCAATTTAACGAAATCATTCATTTTAAAGGGCTAAATAACTGTAGTAACTCTTAGTTTCCATTGTTTTTCTAAGAGTTGTTGTAGATGCTGATGACTATTGGTGAGAAGGATCTCCTCTAACAGTTCATATTACAGAATATCTGGAGAATCACCCTAATTTAAGACACTTTGTACTGTAAAACTAGTTGGATGGTAGTAGCTGAGAACTGAACCATGCTTCTTTATCAGGTTGCTGAACCTTTTTGATTTCCTGCTTCTTATGGTGCTAGCAATAAATTACTGCTGAACAGATTACACTCTCTGCTATGGTCCATTATTTGTAAATCTGAAAGAGAGTTACATATGAACTAGTGAAGTTCCTAGACTAGCTGTCTGATTCTAAGCACCATTTTTTTATATTTAACGTAATTTTTTTTCTATTCTTCCCTGATACCTGGATAGACTTCATAAAATTGTCACGACCTGGTGTTGGGCAGAGATGGAAGCAGCGAGTAAATAATGATAATTTGTTGAAAATGTTTATGGCAAAAATGGCAGCGGGCAGAACGTGGAACTCACAGGGGGGGACTGGCACAGAGGATAACTTCTTTGGAGGGAATTGAAAGTACAAAGGTACAGAGACCATCAGGCAGAAAACTGGAAGACATGGCAAACTAAAAGGAGACATGGACAAGAGTTAAACAATGGGCAGAAACTTACAGCAAACAGGGTAAAACTGTGAGTGGAGAGCAGGTATCCAGGCTGAGGCAGCGAGAGAAAATGAAACAGGAGGAGCAGAGGGGGAGTTTAGACCGCAGGAGAAAAAAACAAATATGATCTAAGTAAGAATTGGCTGAACTACAATAAAAACACAAATAACACTTGAACTAATCAAAGCAAAAGATAATCTGATCACTTAGAAAGTATAAATCTGGAAGAAAATGAAAATCAACCGATGACCATGACACAAATTTCCACATGTAGAGGCCTAAAGACACTAAGTTGCTGCGATCAGATGATTCCATCTTTAAAGTAAATTTCAATTGAATCACATAATTGTGAGTCAAGTCAACACCATTTATCATAATACATGCAAATGTTAAGATCCTTAGGTGCGATTCTCTATCAAGGTGAGTCATCTGTCTGTTCAAATGATCTCTGTTTAAAACAATGTTCTAGCTGCCACAGCTGTGGTTTATTTCCCTCATCAAGCAGCTGGAGTTATAAGGAGCTCAAGGATGATGATTCAGGGCTTGATGATTGAACTTCACTGGTAGTCTTAAGTCATTTATTCTGCAGTTTTGTACTTTTCATGTTTGTTTAGTGTTTTAAGTAGATTGATGTACATGGTTTGTTCCTCTTGTCTTCTGAATTGAGTGCCAGACTCCTAAATAAACACTGTGACCAAAGTGTTTTGATCAGCAATTGCCTCAGACCAAAGTCATCTCCCTTCTCCAGATAAAATACCAATTAAGTTAAACTATCAATTCCCGCTCCTTTAGCTGGAGCTGATGGTGCCCCGAATAGCTGTCCCTCACTGTATTTTAGTGGACTGAGCCCTGGTCATCATCTTTTGTTTGGCCATGGCTAATGGAAGTAAAAGAAGATTTGTCACCAGCAAACTGAATATAAAACAGTGAAAGTAATGAAATAAAAAGCATAAGAGAGCCTGAGAGATAAATATGCTGGGATCGATAAAAAAAATTCAGCAAAATCAGCAAACAACAAATAAAAATGCATTCAGGTTACAAACTTTAATGTAGTATGGCCATGAATGTGACCCTAACCTGAAAAAGTTTAAATCAAAACAAAATCAAATCAAAAATACTTTATTTATCCCAACGCGAAATTAGAAGCTGTCATTTATTTAATTAAGTTTGTTTATATTTATATTTGTTTTGATTAAATAGGTCTGTTATGCTCTACTTTGCATTTGAGTCACTACAAAAAATGCTTTTAGCTCCTGTGTATATTGTCTTTCATGGCATGACAATAGAAGGAAAGAAAACAAACTACAAATAGCAAAATTTAAACCTGAACCTATTCAATAGATTCAACAACATTTTTGATGTGTGAGAATCACCTATACCCCCACATCTCCCTGGGTCTGTTTTCCCGCCCAATGGATACCATTTTGGCATTTTAGCTGCTTTTAATTAAATTCACAGTTTGACCCAAAACCCTGAAATCTCCTTAAACAGCATCCGCTGCAAAGTTTTTAAGCACACGACTCTCTCAGGGCTTAGTAACCAGAACTTACAAGGAATGTAAGTTTTGGTATATTTTCTTATTTATTTTCAAAATGAAGGTAAATTTCATACATCTGTGGGACATAAATGTTTTACTTCATTCACCAACAATGTTAATAAAACATGTTACTATTCGAATAAGTTACTGTTTTGATTGCTGTTCATTGCACCTTCTAATGTTGGAGATCTTAATATAGAAGTAGGCGGGTTGGGTTGTGGAGATGTTTATAGACTACACTGACAGCAGCCTGCGAGTGTCTTATTACTCGGATCTTTCTTGTACGAACATAGCATGAAATAAGACATCTGAATTCAGGAGGGCTGTTCGTGCCCATTTTAGCTGGTAAGTAAGGGATCTTTATAAATATTGCATTGATTTTATTTATGAAAATCTGCAAAACAATTGTTTAATACATTTAAAAACCTTTCAAAATGTCTGTACTTTAATCAGTGAGTGTCACACATTATGTTGATTTTGTTATAGGTCACACAAGACCAATAAAAAACATAAAATAAACGGAAATGTTATTTAACTCGGTTTAGAGATTTCCCTTTTCAAAAGGCACTTTTATGTTGACAGGTGCACCTCATTGGCATATTATAATTTATTTCATATAGATCGATTTTATTCATTATATAAAACTGATTCTGTATTAAAAGTTAAAACCAATTTTTCATAATCTCATGAACCTCACACTGTTTTAGGAAAAATGGAGGAGGATTCAATGTCTTCACGTTCCTCAGTCAGTCCTGCGGGTTCATGCCCTGTCCTGAAGGGAACCCCTCCACCTGCTCCCAAACAGATTCCTTCTACCCACGTGGCTAAAAAGCCTGATGCACCTTCTCAGCCTGACAATTCAACATCTCTTTCAAATTATAGACAATTAACTGATTGTTCTTCATCAACGACCATCCCTAATTGCTTGGATAAATCAAAGCCACTGTCTTTTACTGCATCTGTGCCCTCAAAAGTCTCCTCGGGTGAAATAATTGAAAAACCTCCAGTAACCAGCACATCATCCTCTCCGAAGTTTGGATCTGCCTGTACTGCACCGTTTAGCCCTGGCTCCAACACGATGACTGATTCTGTTTCTCCCTGTGTTGGAGCAGTTTCTACTAAACGTAGCTTTGCCTCTGTAGCCAAGCGGGTGATAATGCACGAGCGACTTAGGAAAGCAGAGGAAGACGATGAAAATGAAGAAGAAGATGGTGAGAACACACTGCAGTTGAGTTAAAGATGCATTAACAAAATGTGCTGATTGATACTTGAAACTATATTAGAGAGATAAATTAAAAAAATCATTTGATGGCCCATCAGAGACAACCAAATTTCTCCCAATCTTGGCTTCTAATTTAGCTCAATAGGGAACCATTTGGGATATAGTATTTTATTTAAAAAACTCTCACAAGCAAACAATTCTTTGGGACAAGTTATATTTTTTATTAACACTTCACAGTGTTTTTTTTTCAATCATACTTTAACATTTAGCCAATATAAAGTATGTATGTCTAAATTAACATCATACCGTTTCACCTAAAGATAATTTTGCTCATGTCTAAGTATCTGACTTGAGTACAAAGATTGTTTTGATGCAGTTTTGCAGCTCTTTGTCTTTTTTATTGCACTAATCTGTTCATACATCTATCCTTCCTTTACTTGCAATTTTGCAGGAGTGTCTACTTTGAGCAGACATTGGAGGATTGTCAGGGTACAGAGCAGGCAGGTCCTTAGTCCATCGCAGGGCAACAGAGAAACACTCAGTTTAAGCAACCACCAGACTAAATTATATCATCAATAACATTTTTAAAGATTTAGACTTATTGATTTGATTCACCAAGACAATATACTTTTAATGTAATTTAAAAAAAAAGTCAGTCTGAGTCCCCCTTAAGATCTTTCCTTTGCACACAATGCAAGTCTAAATCACTGTACATATGCTATGTCTATAAATAATATGTGTACTTATGATAATATGTCTACAGAACTAGCCATAAAAACCATTAAATAAGTGTTGATTTGCAGAGCACAGTCAAACTGTAGACCAAAGTATAGTCTGTGAACATGATATTTCCATGATTATGTCATATCTCCATGATTTAGTAATTTTTTTTCTTATATAAAAATTAAAGAAACATTTAAAGATACACAGATACACTATACAGATAAAGATTAGATGTACAAATATAACTAATTGATATTGACATTCAACATTAAGAACAATTTAAATATTCTTATAAAAAAACTAATTAGAATCATGTATAACTTTTGGACTGTGAGAAGAAGCTAGAGTACCTGTAGAGAACCCATACATACTCAAAAAGAAAGAGCTAACTACACAAGAAGGTACATAATTTTGACTCAGGACAAAATTCTAGTATAAAGGCATTTAACATTTTCCTATTTTATAGTTAAATACTTCTAGAATATATAGCCTAAAACCCAGACACATTTAGTTGATTATAAGTTTTAACATCCCACGAGATTTTGACATTTTGGCATAACAAAAATAAATCCATGTGATGAAGCATGCCAGAGACACAGGACCAGCTCATGTAATAAACAATTATTAATGAGACATTTTAGCTGTCTAGTCAGAAAGTATCTTGAGCTCTTAAATTCTGTCACAATATAGACTCTCAGGCAGGCGTATGTGTTTAAGGTTTTGCAGTATCACATCCTCTTGAGTTACAGGATGTGTATATGACTGGATTTGATTTCCACTTCAATGTGACTTCAGAAAAATCGATGCTTGTTAACACTGCTACGAGATCATATTATCTATCAGATAAGAACATTTTTGATTAAATTAAATTGATCTTGATGATCATTCACCTTGTCTCTTTTCATTTAAGATGAAGAACAAGAAGAGGACCTGACTGTGGAACAGATAGAGGAGAAGGCCAACTCGGGTGATGCCAGAGCTCAGGCCCAGGTCTGCGCACACACAGATACACATGCAAGCTTTGTTTATATACCCTCTTGGGGACTGGTCCAGTATACGCTTAACCCTACCCACTCCCAGTATATTCCTAACTCTAGCCTTAACCAATGTCAAATTCACACCACATCTCTAAACGTAACCCATAATCCTAAAAGAGGATTACATTACATCTGGTCTTTGGCCCCCATAACGCCCACCAGTCTTCAGAAGTTTAGTGAATATGCCAGAGTGTCCTATATAGAATAGCTAAACAAGTACACACACACAAACACACACAGACTGAACTTAGTCGTAAGTGTGGCTGGATGAGTCATTCTTGGCATGTTTCTATTTTCTGCCACCTGCAAGATGATCTCCAAATTCCAGTTTACAACATAACTTAATATGACCTGCATATAAATAACTAAAACAAACAACAAAACTTGTTTTGCAGAATGTTCTGAATTTGCACAAATTGTCAAAAGCATCAGTTACAAAACTAAATGGCTCTAGATGAAACATTATGTGTGTGTCTATGTATCTTTTTTGGCACATTCATAAAGATTAAGATTAAATCAGCTTTATTTGCAAGGTACATACAGGACATACTAGGAATTTGTATTGGTGTAATTACACTGAGGCAGCCATTTGCAGCGCCAGGTAGGCAGAAGGGAGAAGTTAGCTGTCTCTTTTGCCATGGGCTGGATTTGAACTCATGACCTTCCAATTGAAAGTCAGGCAACATACCACTTGAGCTATCCAGCCGCTATCCTAAATGCAGATTAGAACAAGTCTGGAGTTGTAACTTACATTATTAATCACTTGTATATAGATACTTAAATATGCTCTGCTTTTGTTCATGTATCCACAACACTTGGTAACAATATGTGAAATTATTATTTATGTATATTATTTATTTTTATGTAACCCATTAAGGCACTGGACATATTTCATAATAAATGCGTGAGAAGAACATTATGTAAATATGGTTAAGATTAGGCAACAGTCACCTGATATGTCCTTGAGTGCTTAGCTGTTGGACTGCAGGATTGCTGGTTTTGTTGCCCTTTCTGTAGCCGTGACTGATATTGGTTACACAGGAACAACAGTTTGAACTGTAAATGTTATCGTTGTATTTTTAATAGATATTTGTGTTGGTGTCCCTGCTAAGGTTGCATTAAAATATACTTTCTGCTGCACTGCAGCCCATGCAATGTTATTCTCCCAAAAGGATCAAATTATGTTTCTTTAAAAAAAAAAATGTTTTCTATCTTTGATAAATAATTTCCCCTAATGTTACATATTTAGTATTGAATCTTTAAATCAAATTTAGCCCCTTCATAGTTTGCATAAATATATTTCTTGGGGAAAATAAAATTGGAAAGATTATGCCAGTGTGGTTTAAATTATACAACTTTAGTTTAACCCAGCCTTTTGTTTTTTTTTGCGTTTGTAGGGTTACAGTTAATCTATTGATATTATTTTACTGATCACCTCACAAGATTGCTCTAACTATATACCTGCACTTAACATTAATTTAAACTTAATTTAGCCACATGGATGGACTCTAATATTTAAGCAACCAATGAGGGCAATTGGTTACAATATATTTTATATAGTAAAAGGGGTTAAATCCTTAATATTTTCCTTTAACTACACTACATCACAGCTTATTGGGCAGTTGACTAAAATACTGGTACAATACAGTGAGGTTCATAGGTATAATGTGACATAGGAATAAGGGAAAAAGTGTAACTGTAAAAGACACTACATAATTAGGAAGTTATGATCAGACAGTGTAAAGGTGAACACCCATCCTTGTTTGTACATCTTAACAATTCAGTTCCTGTTGTCAACCCAAAAACTATAAACCTTCTCCTTTTAGTTGGGTCAGCACTTGTTGATCCTTGCAGAAGAAAAAGACCCCGAAATTAACAACCAGGTGGCAGTTACCTGGTTGATCAAAGCAGCTAAACAGGGAAGAAAGTCTGCATCGAGGCTTCTCCAGCGATGTTTGATCCAGAAAAAAGGTTGGGTTTCTATGTTAACTTTATATATGTTTAGTTTTTCTTCTTTATGTTATCACTTTAACAACTGTTTCCCATTTTCTGATAGGAATAACTCCAGAAAATGAGACTGACATGCGCAAGTTGTCAAAAGAGGGCAAGTTTGAGCTGACAGTACGCAAAGCAGCTATGATGATGTACTGGAGGCTCAACCCAGACGGGAAGAAGAAGTTAGCTGTCTCTGAGCTGCTGCAAAATGTCAGCCAGGTCAACACAGTGCCAGGTAAGTGACAGGCACAATTATGGCCTTTTTACTTTGTGGCAGCAATTGTGTCTGGTTTGCTGCATGCTTCTTCAGGTACTACATTATGCTGTAAGACATTTTAGTTATATTTGAGCTTTCACAGCTGTCTGCATCCCATTGCGTCCTGGCATCAATTTAATTTAATAGTGGATATTTCTCACCAGCAGGGGGCACAGCCAGCAGAATTCCTGTGCCAACTTCAGGCCAGACCCAAAAAGTGTTAGAGAGCATGGTCAGCAATGACGGTAGGTATACAAATTAAAAATATATATATTGGGGGAAAGCTACAAAGTAGAGTAAGTTATTCTGTATAATTACCTATTTTGGACTTCACAGCCAATCAGCTAGTGGACCTGGATGACTTTGTTGAAATGACAAAGAATTATGCACAAGGAATTGTTCCTGCTGTCTCTCAAAAGGGAAGTCAGGCCGCAATTAAAACTGAAAGTCCCACACTGCAAGAAATGGAAGGAAAGGTAAAATGACCTTTTTCTTAATATTATTTTTAATAATTAACTGTTTGTTGATGACAACAGTGTGTTACTGTGATTGTGTGTCAAAGGACAAGTCAGAGGTAGTCCCTAAAGAACATAAGAAGGTCCAGAAACATTCTTGGACCTTTGGATACAGTGGGATGATGCCAGACGCCAAGCAGGCCAATGCCATGAAGTCACACTTGATGGTATTATGACTGGGAGAATATGTAGAGACTTAGTTTTAATCATTCATTGTTAAATGATTATTTTTCACATGAAACCTTATGTCTTCTTTTGTGTCTGTCTCAGATGTTGCAATACCCAGTCCATGCAGTTATTGAGATGAAGGAGCACCTCTTTGACTGGGCATCGAGGGCAGGCGTCCAGTGGTTGAGCACGCTAATCCCCACGCAGCACGTCAATGCGCTCATTTTCTTCTTTATCATCAGCAACCTGACTGTGGACCTATTTGCTTTTGTTATACCCCTGCTTGTCTTTTACCTCTCCTTTATCTCCATGATTATCTGCACTCTGAGGATCTTTCAAAGCAGCAAGGTTAACCTAAGACTTTCCTCTTTGGTCGTGGTTTATGAATATCTTTACATTACCTGACTGAACAAGCTTTGCTTCTTCTTTCCAGACATGGGAGAACTTCAGAGCTTTAACATCTCTGCTGACTCGTTTTCAACCAGGTCTTGACGTGGAGCAGGCAGAGACCAACTTTGGTTGGAACAACCTGGAGCAATACCTTTATTTTATCCTTTCAGTCTTCTTTGTCATTTTCTCCTTCCCTGTGGCCTGCAAGAAATGGATTCCCTGTTCTGAGCTGTCCACTGTGGCCATTTTCTTCACAGTTCTCGGCTATCACAGCCTCAGCCCAACCGCAGCAGCATACGCGCGCCGGGCAATCTTCATAGAGGTATCCAAGAAAAAAATCAATGAAATCATTATGAACTGCAAGTGTGTTAGATAGGCTTCAAGGCAATAATCGCATGTTTAGAGAAATCCTTTATATTTCTACTTTAATTGAGACCTATGTGTGAGTCTTTCCACATTTTGTCACAATACAAGCCCAAAGTGCACCTAATGTATGGTTCTGAGAGAATATTAGTGAATAAAATGAATCATGGAGGCGAAGTTAAAAAGTAAATTTCTCAGGTATCACAGAGATGTGCATGATCTATTAGTAGGAAAAACAACTGTACGTCTATCAAAACATAGTCGCCTACACTAAAAGGCAGAACAAAAACTTGCCTATAGATTAATAGTAACTCTTCACCAGCTGCAAAGATCCATAGTGTAAGTGGGGTAATGTGTAAATAGGGCAATCACTGGTTAAGCATCAAAAAAGCGTTAAAAAAAAAACCTTCCTTGCCAGTTTTTTGGAAAGCCCGTTCTTACTATCAAAATGTAATTTAAATAAGTAAATTCAATAAGTATTTTACTACAAGCAAGGCAATGTAGGCTTGTACTAGACTCAGAGACAGGAAAACAGATTTAGGTAAGTGGTGGGCAAATCAAATAATAAAACCTGCTGCAAAATAATTAACTTTAGTAAAAAAATTCTAAACTTTAGAGCTAGATTGACCATTTGAAGGTTTAGATGAAAGCATATTTTTGTGTTAGAATGGCACGGTACATGTCCAGATCCAAATCAAAGTTAGAATCTGAAGACAAAATCAAAATTGAACTATTTGCTGCCTTTATTTTGGTAATAAAATGCCTGTTTATCTAAGGTGGCCTCAAATTTGTGTTGCCTGACACAACTACTTCCGGAGGACATGACGGCACTTCGTTTTCTTGGACACACATTTACCACAATGCCTCTTAGTGAATCTGTGGTCCTCAAGCTCAGCATTCCTTGCCTACTGTATCTCTATCTGTTCTACTTGTTTTTCAGGTGAGTGGAGTTTGACCTAACAGACAAACTGAAGATTTGTGACACACAGCGACATTGCTTGGTTTGTATTTACTAATGATTTGTGTTTTTATTTCTTTTTCTTCACTTTAGCATGGCAAGAACCCGTGGATTTCGAGGGACTTACTGCTTCCTGATTCCATACCTTGTGTGCTTCATGTGGTGTGAGTTTTCAGTGGTCCTACTCCAAAATTCCTCTGCTGTTGGATTAATCCGCACCTGTGTGGCATACTTCCTCTTCCTGTTTGCCCTCCCTGCTCTGGTGTTTGGCCTTGCCGCCATGCTCTTCATCCAGCTGTTTAAGTGGTTCATAGAGCTTGAGTTGACAAAAATGATTGTGACCCTGGTGATATGTGCAATCCCCGTCACCCTACGGCTCTGGACACGTTTCAGCATGTCTATTTTGGATGTCCTGCGGTCATTTACGCACCGGGGTCCAGTGAAATTCATCTTACTCTGCATTTCCATGGTGATCGTTTTGTTCTCAGTATATGTATACCAAGCAGAGGGGCAGAAAGTGTACAACTCCACTCTAACATGGAACCAGTACAGTCAAGTTTGTGGGCCTCCAGCATGGGAAAGCAAAGGCTTGGCACAGACACAGATCTTCTGCAGCCACCTGCAAGGACACAGAGTCACCTGGACTGGACGCTTTAGGCATGTCCGTATTAGTGAGACAGAGAACGGAGCACAGTCTGTCATTAATATGCTACCAGTGTTTATTGGGGACTGGATGCGCTGCTTGTATGGTGAAACATATCCCAGGTGTGAGCCAAAGAACACATCACTGGCAAACCCAACAGAAGCAGAAATAGCTAACATTTCTTTGTCAGACCTAGATTCTCTGGACACACTCCTTCAAATTCAAGAAGAGGAGTTGTGTCAAATTAAAGCTTTGGCCAAGCACTCCTGTCACATCAAGCGTTTTGACAGCTACCGATTTGAGGTGACAGTGGGAATAATTCGGGATGGAAATTCAGGAGCAGAGGATGCTGCCAGAGATATAATCCTAATTGCCAGCAACGAGTTTAGACTAGTTCTCCTCAATCTGAGACCTGGTAACATTGTGGAGTTTAGTACAAAGCTAGATGGCCGTTTAGGAGCAAAAGTTCCGGCCTTTGAGCTTAAGGTCATCCGCTGCCTAGACTGTGCTACTTCAAGGCTAACTGGAGGCAGGCAGGTGAAGATTGAGAGAAACTTCAGGCGTACAACAATTAGAGCCTTGAAGTTTGCATTTGACTTTTTCTTTTCACCGTTCTTGTCGGCAAAAATCCATACCTGAGATTAAAAGGTTAAACTAAAAATGAACTCATTATTACTGAACTGAATCTCTGCAGCCATGTCTTTCTTAGGATGGAATTCAAAATGTAATTGAAGATTTGTGTGGCCTAGTATTTATGTTACCTATCCAGAAACATCTGATTGTAAAACAGACTGACCTTTTTTATGAATAATCCAATTTATAATTATTTAATCACTGCAAGTAACTTGCATTGAAATTTAAGATGTTTTTTTTAATTCAATGCTCTGAAAGGTGTATATATTTTTTAACGGAAAACAGACAGTTAAACTTAAAATATTCTAAAGTGTTTGATGTTTAGGTCAGAACTCTAAACCCAAAATAATATATATGGTTACTTTAATCTGTTGGGATACCGAAAATAACTGGAATCATCAATGACGTATGGAAGGTTTTACATTTTATCATTTTAATGACTTTCTTGAAATGTTAAAGCTCTGAATGAGATCCATAGGCTCCCTCTAAATAAAAGAAACATGTAAAATATGTTAAATAAACATTGCATTAAAAAAGATTGATGAACATGGATAGTGACTTTTCTGGTGCGCAATCCGGCCTGGAGGATGAGACCGACGGAAATGACAGCTCCTTGGTAGGTGAAGTGTTTAGCAAAGGCTAAAACACAGCAAAGTCGTATAGTTGTGTTTTATATTGTGATGCAGCCGGGAGAGTGGAGGCACTTCCAGCTGAGTTTATGAAGTAGAGACAAGCATCAAGTCAGGTAGAGCAAAGTACAAATTTTGGTTATCAAGAATAAAAAATGAATCATTTCAATAATGGAAGACGTGCTGCTTGAGGTTAATGGGATTGTTGCCTTCTCAGGGTGTGATGCTGTTGCATGGAGCAGAAATACACTTCGGGATCCTGTTGGCATTCAACATTAATAGTTATTATTCTCCCAAAAAAAAGAGTCTAAACATTCTGCATACAACCCTTATTTTTTAATATTTAATGAACAATCAGAGTGGCCGAATGCTCCCCCAATGGCTATAAGTTGTACATCATTTTTGTTAGCCTCTTTAAAATAGCCAAGCGTAAATGGTTAGAAAAATGTGTTCTTCCTTTTTAGTTCTTGTAACTTACTTTTGACATCTAGTTTTATGCTCTTTTACCTTACTTCATGCTTATTGATTATCATTTGTTACACATTTTTATGATTAGAGATTTGGTGTTTAGAATTTTGTTACTGTGAGACAATAAAAACTAAAAATGTTCTTAATTTGTACAAATATAGTTTTGTTTGGTCAATGGCTTGAAAGGATTTGCTGTTGTATAATAATACAATGTTGTTTAAAAATGTTTTAGGTAATTCAATTTAGTCATATCTTTTGAGTTTGCAAAGAAAACAAATTCCGGTTAAAATGCGGAATTCAAAATGACTATTGGCCGCTCCAGTAATAAAAATTGTCAAGTTCTCCCTTACCTTTGCTTGGCTATGAAATTAAGGTAAAAAGTAGCTTGAGTTTGTTTATTTTGTTACACACCATAGATGTTTGAACAATGAAATGAAAGACTGACAGTCTAAGAGAAGTGCTGTATTTGTAATAACACCGTGTTACCCTAATAAACTCATTGAAATACCAACTACTTTTCTTCTTTATTTTAATGGTTAAAAAAAACATAGTGTTATTTTTATTTTTGCAATTGTCTTTTTTCTAATTTAGTTTTTAGAGAAAAAAACCAAAAAAACACCAAATTAAGGATTACCTTCAAACACTTTGTCATTAAATCATCTTTTCATCTTCCCACTAAAGAGTAACTTAGTGATTAGGGTATATGATGTATTAGAAATATCGGTATGGTTAAACATTTCAAACTTTTGACTTTGGTTCAGTCCTTTCAGTATGTTTTATAGGTTGTCCACAGGGGTCACCCGAGCCTGCACCTGATCACCAGGTGCACCTCATCACCAGAGACGAGTCCTGGAGGGTTAAAAGGAGCGGTGGCCTCACTTCTCGTCGCCTGAGTATTAGTTGCATTTGGTAACGTACATCTCTGAGCCAGCCTTCTTGTGTCTAAATTTTAATCTCTAGCCATTCTCTGTAGTTTGATCGTAACTAGTTCCATGTTTTGTTATTTTGATGCTTTGATTATTTTGTTACTTTGCCATTTCCCCTTCGCCGTTCTCATCGCTTCCTGTGCTCCCCTTTCCCCAGGTCATCCTCTGAGTCAGAATACTCACCTTACAGAAAACTCTTCGGTCTGCTCAGCCATCTGGTTTCACCGCTCCTTCCTCCAGCTCGGTCTGCTCGCTCTCCTTCATCCTCTCTCCGCCGCACACAACCCCTTGGACAACCAACCATAACATTACTGGAAGGACTCACCACACAATCCTCCTGGCGTTCTTCAAGTAAGATCGTTCCTGTTCATTCTTCCCATCCGTTCCTTGCACAATATTCCAACTCTGCTTACCTCACAGTTTTCCCGGTTTCCCACGTCGTCCTCTGTTCCTCCGAGTACCCTTTGCCTCTGATCCCCGCCTCTGTAAAACATCTCAAACTATCCCGTTCCCTGTTGTCACTTCACCAAGCTCTCACTGCTGTCGGATTACTCACCTGTGCTTCCCGTTGCCATCAGACGTCCTCCTCTCTGGTTCCTTTGCCGTTGTCGATCCCGCTGCTGATCAGCGCTGGTTCCCATTGCCGCTGGTTTCCCGTCTGCTGTTTGTTCCCCTGGTCCAAGAACACATCATCCATTCCAATAAATCCTTATTATTATACTCCTGAGAGTTCTCTGGTTTATGTGGGTCCGCACACTAAACATTATGACAATATCAGCCAGACTCTAACAAAATAAAGTTACTATTTTAGGCAACCCAAACATACAGAAGATTAGAGTCATAATTAAATAAAGTTCCAAAACTCATCTTTATCGCGTGCTGTAACTGAAGACATCAGAACAACCAGGGAAGGTAGATATACATTTATAACATGATCTTAGTGAATGTTAAACTCACCAAAACAACCTTTTGCATTAAATGTATATAACAGACATTTGATTGGTATGTTTGATTTAATTAAGGCGTTAGCTATAGTTCTGTAGCAATTGTGGTACATCCAATGATAAAAGTTAAACATGTACCTCTGTATTTTAAAAAATCTCTGGTTATGTTTATTGAAATACCATTACATCTAATACAATCTGTTGAAATGCTAATTTTAAAGTAGAAGTCAGTATGTTATGAGATTAATGGCAGTAATCACTATATTTAACCTTATGATCTAAGCTTTAAAACTGACTTGTCCAACACATACCAAAAAAAACCGCGAAATTTGAAGACTTTCGTTGTACAATTGATATTCATAAAAAAGAAACTGTGCAAATATATAAAACTTTTAAATAAAAATCTCTCTTACCCAAAACAATAAAAATATGACCCAATTAGGATACAAACAGATAATTTTTAAGTTAATTTTTATTAATGCACATTTCTCTCGTTTATGAATAAGGTTTTTGTACATTTACATCCTTTTTTTTAGCATTATAGATATACTTGTAAGAAGCACTAGAAAGAGTAATGGTAACATGCATCCAATGATGATGATGCTGCATTGATCCTGAACTCAAAGCTGAATCTCCCTGCTGAATGGTGGTGGTTATGATGCATTTACAAGTCATTCAATGACAGCCTAAGCCATTTTATTTGTGTTGTTTCAAGCTGAAATAAATAAAAAAATATAAATATAGTAATGCACATTTGTTTTCTCACCTAACCTGACAACAAAGCCAAACAAATTGAACGGAAATGCTTTTTATATAATAAGATCACAGCTTTCCACAGTGTGATACTGTTGCTCAACCAAACCTCAGGTGTTAAAATGTTCGAAGACCCGTTTCATAATTAAATCTGGACCAAGGTCACTTAAAAAACAGAGTACTGCACCCTAATAAATAAAACTGTTCATCCCCAAAACATTTAGCTTACATTTGTAATAACCCAGATGCAGCACACAGCACTGTGAGGTATCAGCTATGACAACAATAACTCCTGCGATAAAATGTAATGAAATACTTTGATTTATTTTACCTTTTATTTTTGGAGTTGATATGATAAATGTAGATTATAGTAATTATTTGGACAGTAAAGATCTTTCAATAATGCATACAATGAGCTATTGCACAAAACAATAACATGGGGGTTTTGGGATAATGTTTTTCCTCTATAAACAATGTGCAAGTTTCCCTTGATTGTGATTCCTTAACTGTTTTAGAAATGTGCTTCTTTATTAGAAAATGAATGACTTCTCATTTAAATTTTACACAAATGAATTGCATTTTTGTGTATTTCACAGTGGTTTGCAAAAGTATTCATGATCATATTTTTCATCTTTTCAACTTCTTGCATCCACTTCTATGTATTTTATAGTGATTTTATTTGATAAAAACCAATGCAGCTTAGTACATTATTATAAAATCTAAGTTAAATGTTGCATGGTCTTTTAAACTATTTACAATAAAAATTATTGAAAGTGTGAGTTACATTTGTATTGACCCAATTTCTTCTTTTTTAGTGGAGCCTACTGCCTTCAGAAACACATCAGATTAATAATAATTTTTCCCCAGTGTGTAATCCAACCTCAGTAAAAATCCAATTATTCTGAGAAGGCCTCAAATGTTTGTTAAAAAAAATCTTAGAGGACATTAGAAAGACTAGACTACACCTAACCCTAGCCATTAAAAGTCATGTTTGGCTATTGGCACAGCAAATATGTGCAAAAAGGGGGCATACTTAAATTTTAGAACAGCCCGGTCAAACAAATTTGAGCTCCTCGATGTGCTAGGCAGGTAAAGACATGCACACTTGCAGCTGTAACTGAAACAAAAATGCTCCTTCAAAGTATGGACCTAAAGAGATGACTACAAATGTTAAAAAACCATGTATCCCATGCCTTTCACTGTAAAGCCATGCATGGCTTTATGCTGACGTTTCACAAAACAATGTGTTCAGTGGTTTTGACATGAGAGACTACAGAAATCTGAAGGGACCTGAATGCTTTCGCAGAGCACTATTTGTTTGAACATCATTAAACATTAGCCTCCGTCTGGGCATAAATTATAAACATAATAAAAGCTAAAGTGTTGCATTATATTCAATTCACCCAACTCTCTCGACCAAAGACTCTATATGTATTGCTACACAAAAGTTATCGTGTTAAAGATATCATATAACATTTTATGCTTGAGATCTGATGTTAACTTACAGTGTTAACAACAAAGAGGTATTGTCTCTTTACGCAATCAACAGAGATATATACAGCTAACTGCAAAAAGTGAACAAGTTACCTGTGGAAGGAAAACAATCATGTTGTATGGAAGGAATACTGCTGAACTATTATTGGTGATATTATCTCTCAATGTGAATAGATTGTGTTTAAATTTACATATAATCTCCAAGAGCACTGCTCGGTAGAGTAAATAAAGATACAAAGAAACGTTTGCTTATACATTTGCTTAGACATTCCGCATTAAAAAAAGAAAATAAAAGCTTAGAGTCCAACGTTTTGTAAAGTCATCCAGATGATTCAGAAGCATCAGACACTTCTTCACTAAAGCACTTTCTGCCCTGAATGACAACTTTAGATTAGTGAGCAGTGCAACACTGTGTGAATAACAGCACTCGTCGTTGTTGTTGCAGATGCAGAGATGTCCCTACACCTCCTTCACTGGGAAATGACACAAACATCTTGGAAAAGTGGAAATAGAGTGAAAGAAAAAATAATCAAGTCCCAATTGCCACCAGAGATATGAGCACATCTCAGGGTTGTTAAAAGCTATAATGGACAATTCCTCCATGATTACATCATTTTAGCTCAACAATCAGTCTGCTATTTACTCATTATGGAAAATCCCAATTTTCAGAGGCTGCATCTCTCTCATGCATTCCTTAGACACTGATGTTGTTTCAAGTTTGTGTTTGGATTCCTGTTACTGCGTCTGCGCGTCAGGGTTGACGCGATCCTGAAAGATGTATAGGTTGTTGGTGGCTGCGATGGCAATGATGTTCTCCTCCGGGTGCCAGGCCATGTGCAGGATTTTCTTGGTGAAGTCTAGACTGTCGACGCCCACGTCACCACGGCGACGCTTCCCTCCTGTATACACCCGACGCGTACGCAGCACAGCCCGTGGTTTGCTGTTCTCCCGCCACGCCTCCAAGGTTACGCCCCGGCCTGTCTCCCGGTCGAACATCCGAAAAAAGCTGTTGTATGCTCCTGTCATGATCACACTAGGTCATAAGAGAGCAGGAAGAAAGATTTGATGTGGACCAGAGAAGACGGCAGCAAGAAAACTAAACAGGGTGAGGAGATTGAGCTGATCTCGCCAAAGACGGTCTCTAACATTGATTGAAATGTCAGATAATGTCAGAGCCAGGCAATCAGGAGGATCAATGTGACACCTTCATTCATATTATCCGTTTCTAAATGTAATTATACAGCACACTGCCTCCACCAGTCACTTACCTGTCTGAGCTGTTCCAGACACATTCGAATTTGTCAAAGATGCAGTCGTTCTCATAGAGGGAACACAGCTTACTTCTCAAGTATTCGTGGACCTGCAAATGATAAGTTCGTCATTGAATATAGAAATCCTATTTCATGTGCTACGTAGACTGAGGCACACTTTATTTTGATTTTTTTTATTATTATTTTCATTAATAATTCTAGTTGTAGAAGTGGGTGTATTATTTCCATCCTTAACATTAAGGAGGGATGAAGGATAGAATGTCAGACCCTCAAACTACCAATAGAAAATGAATAGAATATGAAAGTCAAAACTAATTTAAAAATGTCTGAACAAAATTTATAGAAGCATCATTCTTCAGTTGCTTTTCTATGCCAAGGTTTCCGCTAATCAGGTAAATGCAGTTTTAACGCCACGAAAATGTTTCATATTTGTATTTTCATAACATCAAGTAAAGAGATTAAAAAAATTATTGTCTTTGTAGCAGTCAAAAACTCAAAGAGTGCTTGTTAAATGTTTCCCAAAACAAAGTGATTTATATTCAGACTCCAGTGGTTCATTTGTTGCGTTTGGGAGTTATTTTCTACCTAGATAATTGAAAAGTAATTGATAACTGGCTCATCAAAGGTAAACATTTCTAGGATGACAGGACAGATGTTCCAACAAGGTCTAGAGAAACGCATCCATGTATCTTTAGTCTCATTGATTACTACCACAGCATCTTTACAGATCTCCCTAAGAAGTCAGACGGCTACAACTGATCTAGAACACTGCTACTTGCGTTCTCCCTAAAACTAGGAAAATAGAGCACATCAACCCAGTTTTAAAGTCCTTACACTGGCTCCCTGTAGAATAACAAACCAGCAGAAACGCATAGTTTTTTTTTTACATCATGGCTAAAAACCTAATTGTGTAAGGTAGCCTTAATAACAATCTAGAACAGCAATTAATAAATAATAATATAATATATTATATTAAACAATACTAATATATTCTGTTAAATGCCGTATATATATATATATATATATATATATATATATATATATATATATATATATATATATATATATATATATATATATATATATATATATATATATATATATATATATATATATATAGGGTACCCTAAAAGTCACACATGCCACAACCGAACATGCATCATCTATGTATTACTTAGAGTCTGAGCCTGGTTTGCTTTTATAATGAGAGGAAAATAGGTAAAAAAACGTGTAAGTAAAACTTAAAACTTAAAGTCTTAATCTGACTATGATACATGGTGGCCATTTTAAATGAAAGAACTGCTGTCTTACTTGGTATGTTTCAACTGGGCCTTTGTCCATATTCAGGTCCCACACCTTAGCAGTCAAGTAGTCTCTTGTCAGCAGGTAGCGGCCACTGTGGCTGAACTTGACGTCCGACACAGAGGAAATAATCTCGGAGAAAAATGATCGGCTACCAGGATCTTCAGGCTCCTCAAATACTAACGAAATACACAGTGAAAAAGTAAACGCGAGTAAATATACAGAGAAAGATTTAGATTTTTTGTTTTGTTTTCTTCCTGGAATTCGTTATGCCCTCCATTGTTTATTGCAGTGAAACACATTTTGTAACTTAAAAAACCTGCTTACGTTTGGTATGTTTGTCACAGAGAGCCGAGGCCCTCATGTCACAGAGCCGTAGGCTCCCCTTGCTGCTGCTGTACACAAACAGGTGGCAGTGGTGAGGGTGGAACTCTGCTGCTGTTATCACCTCCGTCAGGTCCTCCATGTTGGCGGGTTTGATGTCTACAATGTCTGAGAAGAGGTTACATAAAAGAAAATAAAAGCAAAAAAAAAAAAAAAATATATATATATATATATATATATATGTATATTTATATTGATGTGTAAATAATTTCCCTAAATCCCTAAATAACAACCAAATAATGATTCAGATTCTTCTCCAACATGGCTGCGCAATCTGTTCCTTAGTTTGTTCCATTTGTGTTTTAGTGGTCCTAGGAGGCTCAGCGGAAAGTGTACTCTTGAGTAAATTATTCAAAGTAGTCTTCCATAGATGCGTCTAAGATTTTGTAGGTCAGCTTCCATTTGAATAGGAAAACAAAAAAAGCTGCCTGTGCAATATGCATCAACCTGCGCCAAAA
Source organism: Orestias chungarensis (assembly GCA_032876305.1). Lineage (NCBI taxonomy): Eukaryota > Metazoa > Chordata > Actinopteri > Cyprinodontiformes > Cyprinodontidae > Orestias > Orestias chungarensis. The sequence goes on from JAVLVB010001120.1 coordinate 393,532, forward strand.
TCAGTCTACAGTCCTACTGAACACCTAATCTTATTACTGAACAGGTTATTTACAGATAAAGGCCAACTGCATAATGGAATATCCTGCTAAATGTGATAACATTTACAAAACATAAACAGTAAAGGTTGTTTTCTAGAATAAAATACAATATATTTTCCCTTTCTGGTTAATGAGGTGTACCAGGAGCAAAATGGAAGCATTTTCTATTACAGAATTATTAAATGTATTAAGTCCTATGAGCAATACTGAACAAACATAAACATAATTAAGAGTAGATGTTGCCTCAGTTTTGACCATGACTAAGAATATTTAGGAATAACATGTCAAATTTATTGTGTACATTGTGCAATTAAGATGCAATCAAAGCAGTGCTTAAATCTGGAGCCCATGACAGCTGGCCCGGAACGGTTAAGAGGGAATGCACCAGTTTTAGAAAATCAAAAAGATATGAAGAGTGCTAGCCCCTGCAAGACCTTTAAAACCAAAAAATTAAAAACTCATTTGACTACAGACAGGCATTGTAAGGATTGTATGATTAAGAATTCGTGGTCCCTGTTTGTGACAGTTTGTAAGCCTGCTACACGAGTTACAATGAGTTAACCAATGACAGACTGATACCTAAAAAACTACAATTTAAGTTGTTTATGCAACCTTGATAAATTCATCTGGGCTTCCTTAGATTTGTTCCTTAGACGTTCAAAAGAGTTCATTGTAATATGATGTAAATACGGTTGACCTGATTATGTATAAAGCAAGATCTGACAATATTTTTTGATTATTTTGGAAGGAAATTAATAGAATTTAAATGCAAATTACAATTTAATCTGTATATTTGGAAATGTATTTAACCCATTTGTCTTGGAAACTTCCGTGACAAATCAATTCAGATTAACTTAATAAAAAAATAGAAAAGCCAGTTGGGGTAACTAAAAAACAAAACAGGACTGCAAAGGATACTGAAACTACGGTCCGTTATGTCCAGATGCCACATATTGATGCGCAGGTCATCTGCAGACAGATAGGTCTCGCCGTCACTGTTAACAGAGATGGAATTGATGTGGTATGTGTGTCCGTTTGCAAACACCCGCCTGGGACGAACTTCTACCATCAGATCTGTTGGTTTCAGCACTGGCACCTTAACAAAAAGTGCAGAGGGAAGACATACACAGATAAGAAAAAATGCACAATGCTTAAACTGAGGAACATGCATGCAAGCTGTTTTTGCGTTAAATTTGCAGCTAAGCTGACTGAACATAACAGTGTGTAGGTGTGTGTTGCTCCTGTACCCTCAGGGATGTGATGGTGGAGAGATCCTTGATCCGTCCCTCCTCATCTTTCAGGTTGTATCCTTCTGGTCTCTTGTCTCTCTCGCTGACCTTCCACAGTTTGACGGTCTTATCTGTAAAAGGAACCTCACACATTTACATGGGGGAAATGGGGTTTGTATAGACATAGCTAGCAGAATGTACAGTGCTTTAAACTCTACTAACACTTTTTTTAAAAGCAAAAATTAAAAATGATCTCATTAAGATTACACACACGGCGTCATTGTAAAAACCTTGCTAAAGATTTGGGACTCTACATTGACATGGGACTGAGTCAGACCATAATTCCAGCTACCATTATGAAAAGCATTTCGTTTCATTCAGTGCAAAAGATTTAAAAAGTTACCATCGCTGTGGAAGAATAGCTTTGACGTTTGAGGTAAGGCTGTGTTTTTCGTCACATTTAAAAATCCTTTCCAGAGGAGAGTCAGTAAGTGGTCCTGTTAGTTTGATCTGACTCTTACCGTTGGTGGAGAGGAGGAAATGTGCGGCATTCTGCTGCGGCAACCATCTGATCTTGTTGATCTTCTCCTCTATCTCCAGACTCTTCAGGTAGTCAAAGTCGGGCTCGTGGCTCTGAAACGTGCTGTAGACATTGTACTCCCCAGAGTCTCCCACCTCGTCTGGCTCCTCTGACCCATCTTTGGACTAAGCAAATAATTATACCCAGGTATGAGACAGTTTTTGCACTACTGAATTATATAGACAGTGCTGCATAAGGCAATGTGATTACTTCAAGGTGACCTGACCTCTGTCTCTCTTTGAAAGATGACCACTCGGCCACCTTTATCCCCTGTTGCCAGCAGGTCCCCAGTCTGGTTAAACTCCACTGTAGAGATGACATCGGCTAGAAGGGACACAAGCAAGTTTGTCCCAGTTGCTCAGAATAAACAAGTGAAATATAAGAAGGACAGAAAAACAACTACATCATTAGAGCAAACAAAAAAGGCACCAGGCATCGTACAAAATATAGTTCATGATGGTGGGACACAATTAAGTAAAATACCATGATATAATTATGATTTTGAGTGTTAATCGTTCTTAAAAGCGAGGGTACTTTTACTAAGCATCTTGTGCATCTTGAGCAGTAGTCCACAGCATCTTATTGACTTTAAAACACAGAAAGTAACAACTGACTATTTAAGCCATTTAAATCTGTAACCTTTTCAAAACTTTGGATACTGCTCTATTCCCAATTTGACAAAATTGTACAGCAAAAATATATTGTTCAAATTAGTTCTGAATGTATGTTTTATTTGCAACTGGAAATATTTACAGTAAAATTTAGCTTTTCTGTAAAGACGTATAATTCAGCCAGAGGATTTAGAGTTCCCATCAAAAAGCAAAATGGGGGACAGCATAATGTTACTCTGTTTTCTAAAGGAAGAGACAGTAAAAACAAAACTTGGTCATTCCAGTACTTCTTTTGACATACCCTCACATTAACATCCCTTGCCTATTTTTAACATTCTGATTTCCAAACCATCAACTATTTTTGTTTCGAGCAAGAGAAGATGAGAAAATTTTAGTTAGCTGAACTGGATCAGCATGTGAGGGGTAAATAATAACCCTTACATGCTCAGGTGATTTTGGCAAAGTCTGTGACACGTACCTTTAACACGTAGGAACTGCATGTCAACTTATTTTGGGGTATTAAAACTAATTTAAAACTGAATTTTAATACTGAGCTTTGCATAGTTCCTGCAGTGCAAATAAAAAACAGAAGGTATGAAAAATAAAATGTAATGGAGAACAGGAATAACAATTAAAATAACAGGATCAATACAAAATCCAATCATGAATCAAGATATCCACGACAAATCTGAGAAGGAATTTCAAAATTTACACCGTCATCCTGTTCTCGTGTTTACTCAAGGAAGTGTTACAAATAACCAGTTCAGTCTGTGACCCCCACAGTGGGAGCGTTGACCCACCTTCTGTGACGTAGTCTCTCAGGAAGGTGTGGTTGATTTTGGGGCTCTCAGCGTCCTCGCCCATCTGAAGAAGAGGGAGGGTGACCCGCCAGTTTGCCCGTCCTGAGGGGAAGGGTCCAATCTGTAATCTCTCTTCCCGCCCAGCCTCCGCCCATGCTGCTGGGGCCTACTGTGGCATCCTGTACTGAGGCATCCTGGGAGACTGGACAGCAAGGAGGAGAAGAAGGATTTTGAGAAGACAGCAAAGTATATGCAGAGCCTGAAGAAGAAGATTTAGTAAACCTGTCAAAGAGTGTCAGAAATTCAGTTTCCACATAAGATAAGTATAATATTGCCAAGGCCTTACCCGTACTGGAGCAAATCTATGCACTGTGCAGAGCCATGACAACAAACAGCTTGAGCACGAGTCTCAGTGTGCGTGCAAGAATTAGCTCAGGATAAAGACCAGGCGAAAATGAATGCATTCATCCATTGCATTACTCTATAAATTATGTCAGGAGTAAAAAATAATCCCTGGGTGTGGTATTCCTTCCTTAAACACCTGAACACACACACACACACACACACACACACACACACACACACACACACACATCACAGTCAGATAGTCCTTGACTGGGATCAGAGGAGAATGCAATGTCTTGCCTTTGCTGCAGGAGGACAGGGGGAGGATGGGGGTTTAGGAGGGGATCAGGCCCCGGCTCACCTACCAGTCTGCCTGCTGCTGCTGTTCCTGCTCCTGCTGGACAGTGTGTGGACACGGCCCTCTGCTGCTGCAGTGTGCTCCTGTCGAGGGAAGTGGGGGGGAAAGGTGAAAATGGAGCAAGGATGGCGGTATAGGGGGGGGGGAGGCAGAGGAGGAGAAGAGAGAGAAGACGGAGGGATGGCGAGGTGGATGAAGGAGCGCTTTCTGCTATTGCTGTAGATGTGATCCCTTTTCAGCACCCACCGATGATATGGCAGCCTCCTCTTGAAGCAGCCTATCGGAGCACAGCTGTCACCGGTGGACCCGCCCACTGCAGGCGGCTGGGGAACATATTAGGCCAGCAGGGGGAGCCATTCAATGGTGAGTGTTTTTTGTTTTGTTTTGTTTTGTTTTGTTTTGTTTTGTTTTGTTTTGTTTTGTTTTGTTTTGTTTTGTTTTGTTTTGTTTTGTTTTGTTTTGTTTTGTTTTGTTTTGTTTTGTTTTGTTTTGTTTTGTTTTGTTTTGTTTTGGTTGAAGACAAAAAAAAATTCAATAGAGAAATATATTTTAAAAAATGTGTTTGTTTTTCACCTCTGCAGATTTACAATAATAAGATTAGCAAGGGCATGGTCTAGGTTATAAAGTTAATATTTTACAACTCCCCTAATTACAAGCCTCAGGGTTAGACACAAGCATTTCAACCCATTAACCCATAGGCTATTTATAACTCAGCTTTTTTTTATGCTAGTATCAGCAAGTCTTACTACTGCTGGTGTGGGTAATTTTTATATTATTTTTATTATTTTTTTGGTACCAATAAAAATCAATTGATTCCGTTCATAAACATATTCATAATATCCAAACAGAAAAATAACCTTTTCAATCTGAATGATCCTTGTTGTTAGTCATATGTTATATTATACTGTTGAACATGTTTGTTCTGAATGTTTCAAGTTTAACTGCAAAAATATACTTGCAATGAAACCTTTTTGTGAGTCTTTTTTAAACAAATAAACAATATTAAACCCTTTCCAGTTTGTTCATATTTGATGTTAAAATTAGAGAGACAAGTGAAGCAAAGAGCTCAATCGGTTATATGGATCTCCTCTGAGATTTAAATGTATCTAAAGTTGTGGATCCAGACCTCTGAAATTAAGGTCAGGGGATTATCTTCAGACTTCCTGACATGTCATTAATCTAAACATCTGACCTGTTTGGCTTTTTATCTGGTATGCAAGAAACCTGAAGCGCAGGAGATCATAGATCCCTGCAGCCAAGCAGCAGCAGCTTCTCTCTGCAGGAAGCCAAACCTAGTCCTTCGGTTCAAGGTGCAGAATGACTTTCTTCCCCACTGGGGATGTGGGATGTCCACTGAATGAGCATGGGTGGATGACCACTCGGATTTTACCAGCTCATACTTTTCACGCAGGGCGTCAGTGTGGGTTTCTGCTTGTTTCCTCCCTCTGCAAAACTGAGATTAAACGTCATTTTAACTTTTTAAAACTAATAAATAAAACATCTCCCTAAACATCCACAAAAAAATGCATTTGGTTGTAGTTCACTTTTGAAATGTTAAAAGTTGTCTTAAAAAGAAAGCAAAATTTGAATTTTCACAAGACCTGATCTTGTTTTTATTGGTTTCCCATCATTTTCATCAGTTGTTGTTTTATCTTCTGCCCTGAACACACACACACACCCCTACATTCAAACACATCGTGTTAAAAACAATTAATAGTTACTGATTTAAGCTGTATGCTAGCATGTACGAATATGTAAACTAACAATTATAACTGCAAATGTAAATAACTTTCTTTGCAAACCAGATAATTAGGATATCAGGGTTTGTATGACACTTCAAACTTTGCCATTTTTGGATTTCAAATTTGTATGACCGTTAATTTAGTATTCTGTTTGTTTGTTTTTGTTTTTTATTCTACTTCGATCATAATTTGTATTGCTAAATAAAAAGGAACTATGTCCTTAAAGTCATGACATAGTGATCAATAGAAAAAAAGTGTTTAGGGACAGTGTTTGTTTATTTTTGTGTTTCTGATAGAAAAATAGTCATTTCTTTTAATAGAATTTAAATATTTCTGTCAAGAGTGTGATACCTGGAATGTCCAGTCATTTACCCTGGAGGTGCTTGTCGACTCATTAGGTTTTTTTTATGTTAGAGGTTATCAATGTCATTACAGCAATATTGCTTTTTTCCATTGAAGCTAAATACTGGAGCTTCAGCCTTCTCTGCAGTTGCAAGTTTTATGTCCTTGACTTGTGCAGCTCCCTATTCAGACACTGTTAACTGAGAGATCTTCCTTAATTTTTATTGTTTATTACCTTTCTTCTTGTGTTTGATTTAGGAGTTAGTGACTCACAGGCGGAGGTCACCCCAGGGTTTCGAAAGAGCACAGGAAACCTGGACATTTATCTCCCGCAGAGACAGTTGTGACTCCCAGATTTCTCATGGCCACAATAACCTGCTAAAGATGGCTCCTTACCGAAGAACGTCAGTTCCCTTTCGTCGATGTCTCTGCACACCGGAGCAAACGGATCACTTATCATGTCTTTCCATCTCTCCAAGCACTGCAATGTGTTTTCACTACAACAAATGGCAGTTTTCTCCATATAGTCAGCCTTCACTTGATCTAAAGCGTATGTCCTGTGGTCTTGGAGAGGGCTGTCCATGGATGGCTGGGCTCCTGGGAGAAGAGCTGAGATGGATCGGCTCTGTTGCGGAGCTCTGTCAGGGAGCTCTCAACCATGTCGGGGAGCTGCTGGCTGCTGAGGATAGCAGCACCAGTGTGAATACACTTCACCAATTTATGTTTTTTTACAAAAAATGTTGACACTATAATGATTAAAGATTGTTTAATTACTAGATCTGTAAGTTTTATTTCTTGAGTTCATAGCTAAGTGCTTTATTTGTTAACTGCTATCAAAGAATATGACTCTACTTTGTAGTACCCATGAGAGAAGATGCCACAAGATTTATAGACCTAGTGTCCGCTGATAATGTAGCGGTCTGGTCTGGATAGAGCTGGCAAGGGCCATTTTTTTTTTTTTTCCCAGTCCACCCCTGCTGTTAAACATTTTTTTCGTGTTGTTCAGTTATCTGTTTTCTGTCATTTAGCTGTGTGCCAACTGATGAACAAACAAACCAGAGATTCAGATGCACAGGAACTCTTAAAGCGATATGATGAGCGACTCTTGGAAGACCTGGCCGTGCACTGTGGCCTAGCCTTGCAATGCGCTCAGGCTGTCCAGATCACTGAGGTGCAGAGGGCCAGTATAGAGGTCACAGAGGAAGTAGGAAACTAATATTGTTGTTGTTGTTGTTATTATTGTTATTATTTAGAATGCCTTTTTACCATAATTCTGACTATTGGAAAAAAACGTGTCATAATTTGTTTGTCCTATTCAATATTGTTTAATTTGAATGTTAACTTGGCAGGTGCTTGCCTACCACATTAAAGCAGCACCAGAGGACATTAAGGCACTGCAGGTCATTTGTATTTCTTTGTTTTCCCCTTTTTTATTTGTCAAGTATAATCTATTTGTTGAACATAACCAAAAATTGCCACTTAAAAAAACACACTGTGCTTTTTACTATAAGCTGAAGCCATTGACTACAACAATTAATTGCCTACTTTCATGTTTGTGATCACAATTTGGGCTTTAGAGGGGGCTATAATCCCTCTGAGTCACTGTATATTTTGGATTTCCATTTCTCTGATTTTGGCCTCTCAGAAGAAACCACCACTCAGGCCCCTGTTAGAATGTTTCTGGACCTGATTTACAAGACTTTAATATTGATTACAAGGTAATTGGACTGTGTTTTTTTCCATTCCAGTTAACTGGCATATTGTAAGGGTCTGTCTGTTATCTCGCTCTCTCTTCTGCACAGTTAGTCCTGACCGTTAGACGTGGCTGCAGGAGCAACATTCCTTGTCACAACTGGAGCACAGCTCGAAGCATGTTTGCTATGCTAATAATATGTTAGTCACAGATTGCTAAAAGTACAGGCATTTTAAATATGCAATATACTGTGTGCACAAGTGAAATTGAAAACATGATACATTTCTTCAAATGGGGCTTTTAGGCTTAAAAAAATGATAATGGAAATGGCTGCGGAAAAAAGCAAATCAATACTGTCAAGTTGGCATGTGTGCTTTAGCTTATGTCATTTAATTTAAAATGCCTGATGTTTAAAAATGTACAGACTACAGACACAATTGGACTGAAGTGTAAAACTGAAAACATGAGAAAAGGCAAAGCTTTTCTTTTTCACACAGAGAAACCTTTGTATCTAAGCTTGCTGTGGTCTTCATACCTTCCCTTTAACGTCTTTAAATCTCTGAACATTTTTTTTCAGCTGGAGATCTTAGCATTGATAGCCAGCCTGAACCTTGATATTGACCACAGAGGAGTTAGTAACTCCTACACAGAAAGGTGAACTTTTTTAAATTAAATTCTATAATCCGTATTTTAAAGTATGTGATGCTTAGTATTATTAATACTTCAACTTTTTCATAGTTTGACATATTATTGTCACAAATGTCATTTTTGTTTGTGGTGATTTGGTTAGCATTTTGGAGACAAAGGAACACAACAAGCTCGATAGAAAGGTGGGAAAAATGTAGACTATGAAAAACAATTTTAACCTTTCAACCTTTTATAGAGCACTATTCAGTCTATCATCTAAAGCCAAGACATGTAACTTTTAAAAAAATGCTATCAACATGTTTGGCTGGTTGGGACAAAGTTCCTTCAGGGTTCAACATTTTGTCGCAGGACTCAATGCAAGCTCATGCTACTAATATTCAAATGTATTAAAATCCAGTTGTTGGCATTATAGAGTGTAAACAAAGACCAGGATTTCTAGAGTGATATTCTTTACATTATTTAAACACCAGAATAATCTGTATGATTTATAAAACAATGAAAATAGTTGCTGAATTCGGTTCTGCAACATCACAATGACAGAAAACACACCTGAATATCTTTAAAAAAGTAAGTTTAGAAAAAGTATGGTTAGAACTAAAGTTCTGGTCCAAATCAAAGCTCAGATCTTTATTTTAATGACATGCTTGTTGGGGTGATTGGAAACAGGCTTTACATTCAAGATGGCGGCGAGCACAGACGCAGCGGCTCACGGCTCTCTCTCTTCCAATTTCATTGTACAATGTGTATATGACAATAAGAGGCATTAGATTCTATTCTATTCTATTCAAGAAATCCCTCTAACATCTGAGAGCTGAATGTGTCA
>JAVLVB010001120.1:402841-443359 GCA_032876305.1 Orestias chungarensis
TATATATATATATATATATATATATATATATATATATATATATATATATATATATATATATATATATATATATATATATATATATAATGTCAGTCTTGTTTCTCATCAGGACATAATGGACAGAGAACACATCACTCGTCTGCCATACATGCAGGTTATTATTTTGGTATTTATTCATACTTCTCATTCTCTGAGATTAATAAAATATATAAGTTTTTAGTTGTTTGTTTTTTTGCACTCTTGTATACAGAGCTATAAGCTTATTTTGATTTACACTACTTGTTTCTTTTTAAAGTCAGTTGGGATTACCAAAACCACATCTATATGCCTAATGCAAGCCAATGAGGGGGGAAAAAAAAAGACTTGCTTCTGAAGCAGAAGTTTGCGTACGCTTGAATATACTAAAGTATAAATTTGGCTAAGCCAAGAGGATAATGTAATTGCTTTATCAGAACTGATGCAGTCAATGATAAATTTTGGCTGACATGTCATTTGCTGTTGTTGGTGCTCCACAGTGAATAAAGGGATCTATTGACCAAAGTAGAACACTTTATGCTTCCTTGTGGTGAAAAGCTTTATGGTGATGCTGATTTTATTTTTAAGCAGGATTAAGCAGCCTCCCACATTGCCAAAGTAAAAAAAGCTGATTTACTTTGCTTGATTGGCCAACAAGCATGTCTGTTCTAAAGCAGTAGAGAATCTATAGAGTATTTTCAAATGAAAAAGGAAAGACACCTGACCTAAAAATACAACCTGGGTTCTTTTTTACCACAGCTACAGGTTTAATGCTTCTATTCCAAACTTACCTTTCAAAGGCCTGGCATTCCTGTTAAAAAAACATCCATTTGTATTGATGGTATGTTATCTGAATTTTTTGAGACATGGGACTTTGAGTATTTATTATCTGTAAGCCTTTATCATCAAAATTAAAAGAAAAAAAGGCTTGAAATATTTCACTCTGATTATGAATATTTATGGTGTCCGTTTTACTTTTTGAAACGAGTGATAAAAATATCTTTTGATGTACTTCTAAATATATATGTTCATGAATTCTATAACTTTGGCTGCTTTGTTTGAGCAATCCCCCACCCTGAGATTATACTGCAGTTTGTTAAAGGGAAATGTAGTTCCATCTCCCTATGCCTTGGGGGCGCTGCGTTGAATCAACGGTGTTTTGCTGCGGAGTCAATAAATCAGCTGAAGTAGAAGAAGACGGAGAGACAAGAGGAAGAAAATGACAGGGCGCGCAAAAAGAAAAACCAAACCCAATCAGGTAATTTTATCCCCATTTAACCGGATTTCGCCTCTACTTTAAATATCCGTTTAGAAAGCAGACTCACGGGTTAAGGACCTGTGATATCTATCATTGTAAATATAATGGAAACTGCGTGCATTATTAAACGCGAGCACGCAGAAGTGTTTGATGCGCTGAGGGAGCTGCAGCCATGGGAGCCAACATGGCAGCAGCTTCTCTGCTCTACTGCTTCAGTGAATGGAGACGTGATTTTCACGCTGTTTAAAGGCCGCTTCACAAATTACATCACGTTTGTAAATTGGTGTTCTCGATATTCACCAGTCTGTTGGACTGGAATAGGCAAATGTTATCCCATTCATGTTTCATCTATATATATATATATATGTATATATATATATATATATATATATATATATATATATATGAAAACATAAAGATGATCTGTTATAAATCAAAATGTTTTTAATAATTTCATTACAGTGGGTTCCTAGAAACCCTTTAAACTGGGTACTGAATACAGAGAGGCTAAACCTACAGTGTCTTGCAAAAGTATTCACACCCCATATATAGACCTAAATATATATGTATATATATATATGGAAAGATTAATATATTAAATCCTTAAAAATTAAGTTCCTTTTCCAAGTAATAATTTGAATAATAGAAACATGGTATGCTCAAAGTTTTATTAATCATATTCAAATCAATATTATACATGTTCCATTTGCAGGATATATTTTAGCACATCTTTATAATTAAGGATGGAAACAATTGTGTACAGTAATGTTTCCTAAGTCACCTACATTTGCTTCAACTAGAACACAGACTTTTTTTATTTTTTTTGTTGGACATCCCCAAATTAGTTAATTTGTATCGTGAGGTGACTTACCGGTCAGGTGGAACTTCTGCTTTCTGTGACTCAGAATGTATGATTAAAATTTCAACATACACCTGGTGAGAGAGATGGCGCCATTACAGCACCGTACCTGTGCTGTGCATGAGGATGTGATCTGTAATGTACTGCACGTAACTGCGTATTCATTCTGTTTAATCCCTGGGTCAATTATTTAGGCCTAATACAAAACGATATAATGTAATGTAATATAGGGTGACACATCAGACATTTGCATCATTTTAAGATTTTATATGTATACCCAAATTAGCTTGAAAACCCTCATTACACTGCTAAAGCCATTTTTAGGCTTTAGCAGTGTAGCAGTGTGTGGATTAAAATTTGACTAGTGTGTCCATTGGTCTTAATGGTGTTTACTTGCTGAAAAAAAAGAGCACTTCACAAAGAAATGATAGTGATCCTTCCATTAGATCACTGTTCCTCTATGGAAGGGATTTCTAAAGTCTGTTGTTGGTTTTTAGATGTTGCAAGTCCATGCACACTGTTCTTTCTCTTGTTTTGTTAAAAGAAAATCTCAAAAATGGCTTCTCCTTCCTCTTAACGATATTGTGCGACTTCGAGTAAATGTTTGTCAAATAAAACCGTTCCCAAATGCATTGAATGTTGTCCTGGACATTATGTAGTAGGGTTATCCCTATCCGTTATTGATATCAGGCATTCATCTGTGTTGTATTGCTATTGAAAAAGTTTTTTTTTGAACACTCCTTTTGTATACAGACCCAACTAATTTTTCACGTGAGTGCATATCATAGAAGGTTTGCTTCTTCACTAGGAGTCACGCTCAGCCAATGGACGGGTGAAAAAAGCCAGATCTGATGAATCTGAAGCTCTACATTCATCGACAGTGAACCCAGAACAACAAGATGAGTTGACTCAGCTGTACGGTTTCCGCATGCCAGCGGATCTGTATCACTTCTGGGACTTCTGCAAGGAACTCAGTCCTGACTACCCCTGTGGTAAATATAGTGGTTAAATTCAACTATGTTTAATAACTATATGACTTTCTGAATTTAAAAGAAACTACAAATCATATTCCCTCCACTGTGTATGATTTTATTCCTATTGTCTCAATTTAAAATCTAAATAGGTGCTTTGAAAGACACCCTGGGCCTGCAGCTGGTCGGCCCTTTCGACATTTTGTCGGGGGCTCATAGAAAAGCTAAGAATCCTGAGCCCAACTTTCATTTGCATTGGAGGTATTTCTATGACCCCCCTGAGTTTCAGACAGTGCTCAAAGGGAGTGAGGACACTCACCATCATATGGGCTACTACAGGTAAGCAGCCGCCATAATAACTTCCTCTAGCTTCGCAGAAATAAATTGGTTAAAGTGACCAGGATAAGTTGAAAAAATGTTATTGTTTGTTTGTCAAAATGTCAGAGATAGTCCAGACTCCCTTCCTTCATTTGTTGGGGAAAATCAAGCAAAGAAGGGCTGCAACATAACACAGATGGGAGACAACCTCTTTGCTGCTGCTCAGTGAGTGAGCCATTATTATTCCCCACATAATCATCAAAGGAGGAATTTTGACTTCTTACTTTTTTTTGAGTGACTTTTTATGCATGCTGTTGCTTTCTTCGTCTTTAGCCTGTATTTGCTTAGGAAGAAGGGGAGGACTGGTAAAAAAGCAGAAGAAGATTCTTTGGAAAGTCTGGAGTCGAAGCTGAGAGACAAGGCAGAGACTTCAGGCTTTTCTTTAGAGCATAAGACTAAAAGCATGAAGGAACGGGAACGAAAGGTGATTGCTTTATTCTTCATCATATTGTATAAATGTTGCATCCATAAACATTTTGTTTCACTTTCCATCTGTTTCACTTCCATCCTTACTCCTGTCCTTCCTCTCATTCATTTGTCTCTGACATTTGTTCGTCCTTCTTTTTTTCTGTAATGTTTTTAATTTCTTCCTCATTTAAAAACATTTCCATCTTGGTTCTTGTCCTTGCTTTTATTTGAATCTGGTTTTTTGATTTCCTGATCATTGTTTTTTTCACACTATTTTCTACTCCCCCCCCCCCCTTGCTTGTTTTGTTGCGTTCTCCTGTTTTTCGTCCTTAATTTTTTCCGCTAAATGTTTCAAGCAGATCTCACATAATTAAATGTGGAAAAAATCCTCAGTCATAAGAATTCTTTAAGTTTTTAAGGTTTCCAAACATCAAGTGTACTTTTTTATATTATTATGTAAAGGGGAAAAAATCACAATAATAATAAACTGTAGACTATTTCTCTATCCCTAATAGGCATATTAGTTTAACCTTCTGTGGATTGCATGAAAGAACAACTCAAAATTTTAATCTGGACGTCTTTTGTCACATTGCAGGTAGTTACCAGGACTTTCCATGGTGCTGGCATAGTTGTGCCTGTGGACAAAAACGATGTAGGATACAGAGAACTACCAGAAACAGATGGTGAGTCTTTTTTGCTCCATTATTGCATATTTTTCTTTTATGTAAACTTTAAATATTTCTTTCCTACTTTCTATCAGCTAGTCTCAAGAAGATCTGTAAAGCCATTGCAGAAGCTCGGACAGATGAAGAACGTGTCAAAGCCTTTGGACCGATCCAAGAGATGATGACGTTTGTCCAGTTTGCCAACGACGAGTGTGACTATGGAATGGGCTATGAGCTTGGAATAAACCTCTTCTGTTATGGTTCGCATGTGAGTCTAACTGGAACTCTTACATCTTTGGAGTAATAATTTTCCCTCAGTTAGGATTGTTGTTAACCTTATGAAATCTATAGTTATGTCTCCTATAAAACATAATAGCTTAAATTTTGCTAAGCCATTAGACCTGAGGTGCAAACAGTTGTTAATATTGTGTGTGTCCCTCCTTCTCCAGTACTTTCACAAAGTTGTGAAGCAACTTCTACCAATGGCCTACAGCTTGCTGAAAAGGAATTTGTTTGGGGAAATTTTGGAAAGCCACCTCACCAATCGCAGCCAAGACAACCTGGACCAACTATCTGCACATTAAAAAAAAATGGCTCGGCAGTCCCTTAGGATTTTCCCTTTTTGGTTCTTATAAGCTTTCCCACCATGTATCTTTGGTTACTGGTGTTTGTCATGGTTAATGCTTTGTACTGGTTCTGTTGCTGCTGTCGTTTATGGAATCATTTCAGCGGTATGTTGTTTGTCAAAGTAACGTAATAAAGCCTTTTTATATTTTTACATGTTGTCTCTTTCCATACCATATGCTCTGCAAATCCTTCATCTAATCAGGAAAAAGTTTGGTTTCAGAAAATGGGGGCAGTGTTGTGAGTGACCACACCTAAAACAAGCATCATGACATCTAGCGTTTAACACCATCTCACTGAGTCATGCTGTTACATAGTCTTGACCAATTCAGCTTTCTTTTACAGAAATCTGTATTATGTTGGTAGCTTTTAATTTCACCACTTTTCTGCAGATATGTATTTATTTTTGACAGACAATGACGGTTTTAGTTTATATTAATACCCTCATTTAGAAAATACTTTAGATCGATTTAAGCAGTTTGTATTGATTTTGGTTTTTGTTTTGTTTGTTAGTTTTCCATATCGTATAATTTTAATTTCTATTAACACATATGCTAATAAAATAAAATAATGAAAAAAAGCAAACCATCTGTAAGAACACGGTTTTCCTTAGCGGTAGTCGCGAGATGTCCGACTGTCCTGGAAGGCAGCACGGATGCTGCGGAGTTTCGGGACAGAGCATCAGATGGAGGCGCGTGCACTCTCATACAAACGCGCAGTCTCCAGCTGCACACAGAGCACGCGCTTTGCTCTCCCAGTCTGAAGCAAGAGCACCACTTGTTTGTTTTTTTTACGCCTCTTGATATTTTATCATCACAGCCGCAGAATGATGCGGCACCGGGTGGAGCACCGCTGTGCGTTCTGAAAGCAGCGCCGCATAAAGACCCTCCACTGTTTTATTTGCAGTCAGAGAATACGGCATGTCAAGCAGCCCAGAAGGAAGCCGCTCCGGGGGCGGCGGCTGCGGCTCCGACCGCGACTCCAAACGGGCCTCCTCGAGCAACGGGTCCCTGGAGGCTGGACCTCCGGCGCCGCTGCAGCAGAACCGCATACGGCAGGTGGGTGTCGGTCCTTCCGCGTGCTGACCGGCCCAGCCAGCCGTGAAAGCGTCTCTGCTGAGGCAACGCCTTGTAGAGCGCATCAGACCGTCCGGTTTTTTTACCTGTTAATATAAGCGGCTCAATTTGAGTCTTTTTCACGAAAATACCTTAATGGAGCTGTGCAAATAATAATAATCTTAAATAGGCTATAGTAGTTTGCATGGCCCTGAACACAGATCCTGTATTATGGGAGCTTTCAGTGATAAATACAGTGTTGAGATCTTGCCTGGATGCCAGCTATAGTCAGTTTACACTTTTAATATTTACCCCAAAAAATATTCCCGGTTGATCCAGTTTTGAGGACTGAACTGAAATAATGTGTTGCTATCTACTTGTCTGTTTCTGCCTAATGTGGTTTTTTTTTTTTTCTTGTTTGTGAATTCTGCTCGGTGACACCTTTTGCACCCCAACCACAATCAAAAGTGGGTCCTAATGGCAAAACAAAGCATTGAATATGTTTTGTGTTAGCTAAAGTTGTATAACGTGTTGTAAAGGATGTCTATGCATTATATAAAAACCAAGGACCGGGTGATCCATATCTGGGATTTTGTGCTGTGATTGATCTAATATAGTCCCAATTGCTTTATAAAGAGTGAAACACATTGCATACGCCTAAAATTACAGGCTGCTAATCAGATAAAATTTCCCCCGTCATACTGTGCAGTCATATTTTCTCACTATGCTCACACCAGTGGGTGACTTTATTCCCAAACGACAGGACATGCAAATAAACAGCAGAACCCTTGTTTGGGTCAGGACCCAACTGGGAAATAATCACTTTATTCACCAATATATATATATATATATATATATATATATATATATATATATATATATATAATCACCAATATATAATATATTGGTGATTACCTATCCTCTAGGGTAACATGTTATAGATTTATATGGTGATTTATAATAAATATCAGACTTCAGTCATTAAATTTAAATGGTATTTCCTTTAGGCATTGGCTGGTTACTGGTAAGAAGATACACAAACAACAGTTTAACTCTCTTCCTATTTTGGCTCCAGGCCCACCTGCTGTTTGATTTATTTATTTATTTTTTGTCTTGGTTTGGGACACAAAGGAGCATTATTCAAAATAGAGTACTCAATTTATAATGTTCAAGAAACCAGTTTCCAATCATTTAAGCTTTTACACAAGTTATTGCATTTTATAGCATTATCCTTTTAAAATGATCCAACAGGAGACAGGATGCACTGAAATAAAGAATGGACACCGTCAGCACAACATAAGCTGGTAGGCTGTGTTTAAACAGTGGTAACTTGGTACAAACCGACATTCAGAAACAACTGATGAAAGCATGATTAAGTCAAGTGTTCTTGTTGCGTATATCCATTTCTGATCCGAATATCTGAAGAGTTAGAGCTGGAATCGGGTGTCATCAGACTAGACAGCTTTCAAATCTATTTTGTCCAGTTCATGTGAGCGTTTGTATTACTGCTGTGTGATTCAATTGCTATTTTATTTTCAAACATTTGAAGAGGTGTACATAGTGAACTGGCTTGGTGAGTCTAGATTTTATATATATATATTATTCTGTAGTAACAGTAAAGTATGTAAGTTTACCCAAAGTAAGGGTACAGAAACACTATCACACTGAACCATGCGCAGTTTCCATCCACTCTTGATTGTGTAATCTGTATGTTTGGCTGTTGAATCTGAGTCAGGAGATAGTAAAGGTTTGTTTTCCTTCCTCAGTGCACTCTCTGAATCTAATATGATTTCAGTAATGGACTCTAGTGCTACACACACAGACACACACAAACACGCACTTTTGAGTATCATTACAGGGTGTGGTTCTTGACATCATATACTTTGCCTGATTGCAGTATAAAAAATAAGAAGCATCTCTACCCAGGCAGGTGTTTAGGTGAACATCTGGCTAAGCAGCCACTGGGAATCCTATACTGGAAATTTGCTATTTGATTCTTCTTGTTTCTTTCATAGTCCCTCAAGTAATTCTACATATGAAATCCTTTTGCTTTTTTTTTCACTTTTTAATGTAAAGTGAAATTATTATTTGAAAGGGTTTCAAACCAAGTTAAAATCTTAAAACCGGGAAACATCATGCATTGAAGTTTAGAATAATTATGCATCAAAACAAGTAGGTCATGAGCAGACTGTCACATGACCATAAGAAAAACACAGGAAAAGTTCTAACTGTTTGTGATGCTCGAAGCTATAAAACAACATTGGTAAAAAAGGAAAATTGCTATATGTAGATAATGGTTTGGAAATTTATGGTCATTCTAAAGCATTGGAACTACAATTTTTCTTGCTACCTTCCAAATATAACTGTTCTCCCTCGTTTTACATTTATTTGGCACTCCCTCCTTTACTTGATTTATACTGGGTTGATATTTCCTGGTTTGCCTTCAGACTGCATTTGGGACAAAAGGGTTATAAGGAATGGGATTTTTAACATGTTAAAATTCCAAGTCCAGAAAACTGGATGGGAATATTAAAGTGTAATATATATTTATTTTATATCCAAATATGCCCCATATTTACATTTGGTCATGTGACATTGCCAAACTTTAATGTGTGGACTTTATTGATCTAATAGAAATAGCGCAAACTGTAAATGGAAGGAAGTCAGACAGAAAAGGAAAGAGCATGGCACAAACTTGCCCATACATGGCAGTCTCCCGAAGATGTCACGTCTGGTAACTCTGGTGACGCTGCAAAGATTCACAGCTCGATTGGAGAGTCTCCCAATAGGAAGGTTTTTAGATGTGTACTTTCCATTAGCGGGTTTGCCCCCAGCCATGTAGGTCACACAGCAAACTTTTTAAAGAAAGTCCTTTAGTCAGATAAGACAACAACTAAATCTTTTGGTGTACATGCAAAATGTTAAATGGTGAGAAAAATTGACACTGCCAACACCCTCATTTCGCAATCCCCCAATGTCAAAGCATTGTGGCAGCAGCATTATGTCTTTTTCAGTAGAAAAAAGAAGGCTTGTTCCTTTAAATCACTTTAAACTGTAGTGGATATTCACCTCCCAAGCAAGTAATTATTGTAACTATATAGCAAACTGTGGTATTTTTCTATCCAAAAAGGGTTGAAACGTATTCTTTTAATTCAAGTGTATTTATGTACGTCTTCTTTGTTTTGCATAAGGACATAAAACTCAAAAGTTTTATATTAGATTATATGTTTTTAAAGTGATAAAATATGAGAAATGTTTAGGAGTATGGTAAGCTTTCAAACCATGGAACTGGGGCAAGATGCAGATGAGAGGAGGGAGGATGGTAAAACCATCTTTGCTGTGATTTATTGTGGACGGTTGATTTTCTTTCAGCATAATGAGATTAACATCTTAGCTCTATGGTTTAAATCATTGTAACTCGTAAGTTGCAGTATTAAATACATAATTTCTAACCCAAAATGTTTTAACCTTAAAAAGAATGCTGTCAGCAAAAGTCGGTGACCTGGCTAGAGTTGCTTACAGCATTTTCTTAAAATAAGAAATAAATTGCTAAGTAACATCTCTTTAGATTTATGGTTGCACATAATAATTTAATTTTAACAGAGTATCTTTTTTATGATAATATCTTAAAAATATTTTTTCATTTAAATATTTTTTAGCACTAGCATTTTTAGTTCTTAATAAATTAGGTGAAACATGATAAGATTTATTTTTTGCAGTGTAAACAAGCATTTGAAGGTTCTCCAACGGAAAAGGAATGACACTAAAATAGATATTTCATTAAAGCATAATGTTGAGTGGACATTTGATTCGGCTGAGGCAGCTCTAACATAGGTGAGAGAAAAAGAGAAAATGACAAGCGAGCATGTGATACAAGGTTTTTACTTATAAGTCTAAAAGTACTGCCTGTCTCCAGTGTGGTATTCCTGGAGAAACAGAGATATGTGTCCACATGTATGAAAGATCCTCTATTACTAGATTTTGGTAAAAAAAAAAAAAAAGGAAGTGTTATCCGTTCTGCTCTGTCGAAACAAAAGTGTTTTGTGATTCATCACTTTCTCCAAAAGTGTGAATGTGACAGCATCCTTATTGAGCACTACACGTGTAGTCCCAGCTCATCTTGCACTACTTTCCTTCCACTATTTCTGGCCATCAAACCATTCATCTTTTCTTACAACACCAGAGCTGAAGAATTTCTCTCACTGCCCAAGCACATGACACCTTACCCAAGATTTCTCCTTGTCATTCCGGCCATAATTTCTTCCCATTTTCCCTGCAATATATTCACCCTAACATATGATCCTGCTGTGCCAGGGGCTCAGCTTACACTGCAACCTTTAGCTTTTTTTAATCTGCCTCCTTTTTCTGCCTGTCTGTCTTCAAAATCTTATGGCTTTTTTGCATCTGCTTGCATATCTGTCTGGCCATCTTTTTCCACCCGAGTGGTAGGATAGGGCTGAGCAGGAAGGGAGTACTAATGGAGCCATGGCCGTCATTACATTACTTATGGACAACTACATCAATACACCCACATCAGACTGCATCTGTCTTCCTGTGCATGAAGCCTAATAGAAATGTTGGGTTGTCCTTTAGTTCCAGTTTGACAGAGCTCATCTCAACAGTGCTGCAGCATCATGCATTGTATTACACATAAGATTAATGCTGCTCTTAGAGCACTTTCTTGATCATAAATGCTTACATAGACACCTGCAAAGAACCACGAAGAACCCCCCCCCCCACCCCCCCTCCCGCATCTGTAGGTGTTTTCCAAGGGCACGGTAATTGCTTCCTGTAAAATCTTGACGTGGTGCTGCATTGTCTCTGTGCAGAAATTATTTCGTCTGGCTTCAATTCCTACATACCTATTACCTTTAAAATATAATCCTTCTAATAGTTGGTTGTGTTTTGGTCCATATTGATATATCACTTAGTTGGTGCTTATTAATTTTCTAAATATCCACCAGATCCCAAAGTTTGTTTTATATCTGGTTTCATGAGTGTGTTGTTATTACACGTAACTTATTTCTTTACGCTGCTGAATGTGGTTATTAGTAGATCAGTACACTTTGATCACAAAGGGATCGGCATAGTGTTGTAAGACATTTGGAAAACACAATATTTTTGATAATGTTAGTAAATGTTAACAGTATGACTTGACATTAGCAAGCAAATACTTTCCTCTATAGTAGCAATGACTTTCTGTTTTGGGCTTATGGCATATATGTCTAATTTCTGGATGACTTCCCACCTTGCCACCGCTTCACCATATAAAATATTTTTTTGCAACATTGAGGACCGAGCATTATCAAGTAAATTATCAAAATTTATATGGACTGCCATTAGATGTGCCCATGTCCAAGGCATCGCATGGGCATCTCATTAGCATGCAATACTGTAAGTTAGTGTGTCTAAATTTTACACAAAAAAATGTTCTCCTGGCTGTTCTGGGATGCTAAAATTAAAACCTTCCACCACAAGCAATCTCCCAAAACAACTAAAGCAAGGAGGATGGAGTTTGTTGGTTGTGGTCAAGGACTCTGGTAATTGTAAGGACATCCTTGCTTCTGTCAGTCTGCCTCAGGGCAACTGTACCTACTGTGTAGCTCAACATCAATGTGTCCACAAATGTGTGAATGAATGAATGTAGTGTAAACGATTTGCAGTCCCATGAACTAGTTGAAGCTCTTTATGATATCAGGCCAATTACCATTAGGTGATGTTGCAGATGCAAGGATCCCAGAGAGACTCATTTGATGTGGAGTTAGAATCTGTCCGAAGACTGATATGGTCCAAAGGCCAATATACTGGCTAATACTTAAGAGTATTTTTATTTTTCCAGTTCATGATTATATGTTTCTTAGCAATAGATTATTGTGTAAGAATCATTTTAACTGAATTTGTCTCAATAGTTATATCAAACTGAGATAGATGATGGAATATTACATTCTAGACACCTTGATGAGTCTTCGCATATCCAGCACTAGAACCTCTGAACAGGTGGAAAGACCAACAGTATGTGGATGTAATTGCCAGATATATTGATTGTGCATGTAAGCAAGCACTGTAAGGCAGCACAAACCCCACCCTGTACATCTATTGACCTGTATATGTACTGTATTAAGGATAATTTATTGTATTCATTGGAAAGTCAGTTGCTCTCAGATACTTTCTATGTTGGGCTGCAAATTGCCATTAAATTTAAGCTATTTCAGGTGTTACTGTGTATTTTTCAGGGATTTGTAATCTTTATCATCTCTATATGCATATGATGCTTGTTGTTATTGTTTCCCAGTTCTCTCTTTTTGTTTTTTTATGTAGGTGTAGTAACAAATTTCTTCTTTTTATTTTTATTTTATTTTTTACATTCTCTATATAATCAGCCCTATCCTCTATCCTTATCTTCTTCTTTCTCTTTAAACTTTCCCCCACACCTATGCCCCCCCTGTATGTCCCTTTCTTGATTTTTCCTTTCAGTTCTGTCTCTATTTCCATTACATTTGACATCAATCCAAAACACTAACATGAGTGGTGAGTGCTTGCTGAAGATAATAGTATGTTGTTAATTCATTTTTAGTTTACCTAAATTGCTGCTGCTTTTATCATGTGTAAGGTTATTATGCCACAGCAAACAAGGCTGAAACAAGTAAATAGCATATTCTGAAAATGACTATATTTGGCTCTGATGCATTGGTTCATCTTACATGTTACAGCCATGTGATGTTTTCTTAAGTTTTACGTGTGTTTACATTCCATGTAATGGTGATATGGCAGTAAAAAAGAGCTTCAGTAATGGTGTCCCAATTCCAAATCTACATCAGCAGATCTATGTTTGGATAAAAATACTGTCTCGACTGTTTCTTCGGTCAATATGGTACCCCTTAACTAGCTGGACTGTCCTACATTTAAAATGGCACAGTCTCTTACTGGCTCACTGAATCATGAAGTGCCAGAAACAGCAATAGGTGACCCGGGTAAAGATGTGACTTAAAAAGAAGCTTTTATTTTAGGACTAGAATCTGATATTGAAATAAAATAAAAATTTAAAAAAAATACTTTAATACCCCAGCTTTAATCCTGTGCATAACACCATTTAGCCACTTACATATTACATATACAACATTTTGTCAAACATTTTAAAAAATTTGTCCAAGTCGATGACTAAAACGCCATCCATCCATCCATCCATCCATCCATCATATTAGCTTTATCTTTGTGCTCTGTCCTGCAGCGGATGACTGTTGCTGGCGGGGGGTAGTGAGAGACATTTAGACGTTAATTATTCATCATGAGCTTATGACGCTGCTTCCAGTTAAGGAAGCAGAATGGAAGGAGAGAGAACTGGGCTTGGCTGGTGATCAATGCACTTCTCAGAAGCTAACTTTAAACACCTCCATGTATATCTCTCATCAGCTCATTTCCATGTTTACTTTGTCTGGCTCTTTATTTTGGGGTCACCTTTAAACATGTGAATGCGAAGTCTCTATTTCTTAGAAAATCAGCCCTGTGTGATTTTGAAAAGGCTGAGCCATTAATGCAGATAAACACATGGCAGCAGCCTGCTTTTTTTAATTAAGATGACATAACTGAGGACATTGGCTGCTGGAGTTTGGTTGTGCAGTGTACCTGTTCTAGTTTATTTTTATCTCTATGCTCTTGTTACATCTAATTATTTTGATTTCAGAACAAATAATCCATATATAAATATATTATGAAAGCAAACAGCATTCTTCTCATTTTAGGAATAGGTTATATTTATGTCATTGTTTTATTTACCTTCTCTGGTCATCACGCCTTGGTAACAGTGTGACTGTGCACTGCATCAAATTTGAGGTCACAGTCCTCATTCTTCATAAAACATTTGAGTGCAATCAGGTTCTGCTGAATACCGTTTGTGATGTGACGCTGGAAGTAGGCAGCAATAACCTCGAAATATATGTTCCTGAAAAAACAGAACTAGGCCAGACAATTTTATGAGTTGTCTTTCTCTGGACTTCATACTCAGTGGTAGATTTTATTCTGTGATAAACATGTACTGTAAAGTGTAGTATATTGTGTATTCATTATTAAAAAACAACTTCGATATACAGCGTAAATCTTTACTGACAGTCGTTTACAAGGATTTCACTGATTGCTGTTTGTGCATATACAGTATAGGAATAAATAGTAAATCGCAACAAAATACAGTTGGATATGCTCTAAGGAACTTCGATCAGTTGTTCTAATCTTTATGTGATATCAGAAGCATTTGTAAGAAAGTTTAGAAAGTTGTTTATGGGAACGTAGCTCGTATCTTTTCTAAATTACAGTTATATAAATTCTCTCAAATAATATTTATATATATATATATATATATATATATATATATATATATATATATATATATATATATATATATATATATATATATATATATATATATATATATATATATATATATATATTACTCTATAGCTCAAGTGGTATGTTGCCTGACTTCCAATTGGAAGTTCATGGGTTCAAATCCAGCCCATGGCAAAATACACCACAGCATCCAGTGTGGGTCCTTAGGCAAGACCCTTTGCGCTACTGCCTACCTGGCGCCGCAAATGGCTGCCTCGATGTAATTACACCAGTCTGTAATTACGCCAAAACAAATTCCTAGTATGTCACCAAAACAAATTCCTAGTATGTCCTGTATGTACCTGGCAAATAAAGTTGATTTAATCTTTAATATATATATATATATATATATATATAATTGGAATTGGCAAAAAACATACCACTTTTTGAGTGTGGCCTGTTTTCTTTTTAACCTATCAAGTGAGGGCCTCACTTACCTTACTAACATGGATGGCAGGCTGACATCGTGCGTTCCCAGGAGAACACTTGACAGAATAGCAAATAGGGATTGAAAGAAATCTGTATGAGTGACTTCATGGACCTAAGCATTTGCATTTTAGGCTTGCATATTTACGCATATTTGTTGCAATTAGTTAATGCACACTGTTTTCTTATCTGTCTGTAAATCTTGCCGTTAAATATGACTGATTAACAACAAATGTAACACGTTTTGTTGCTGTTCTTCCACTAAATCAATTTTTTTTTATCTGATTATTTGACTTTAGATCCTGCACTGCTTTAGTTGCAACTTGATGTAGGGTCTTCTCTCTTCTCTTCCAGACTAATTTCTCTCTGGGAATATCTTGTTACACTGCCAAGGTTACATCTCAATTAAAGCCCTCCCCAGCCATGCTATATCTCCTTGTCCTTGCTGGATTTGTTTGGGTGTGGTCTGGTCTGGAGGTTTGATGGCCTGCTCTGTCGACTTGCTATTGAATTTCGCTTTGAATGGTTTTGTTTAGTGAGGAACCAGAAGACAGAAGGGAGGATGTGGTCCACTTTATGGCTCTGACCTTTCTAAAGCAGTAAAAACGCCAGAAGATGACTTGACATGAGCTTATACACTAATCTCTCAAACTTAATTTTGTCTGTTTATTCTTCCAGCAGCCGTTTAGCAGGTTTGACATGACTGTCATTTGTTTTAACTTTTTCCTCCATGGAGGGATTTTCCATTCACCATAGAGAGTAAAAAAAAAAAACTATGGAAAAACACATAATTCTTACGTCACTTTTTTCGAGGAGAAAGGCTAAAGTTAAAATTATGTTTAACCCCCATAAGCACCGTCAGTTTTGATGCATCAGTAGTCAAGTAAAATATACAGCGTTTCTATGGTAGGAACAGTGTGAAAATAGCTGGAAACAGAATCATGCTAAATATATAAGCACCAAACAGTTCAAATGGCTTTTATTTTAAAGAAAAAATCACCCTTTATTCTAGTTACACTGTTAACAAGTAAAAAAAATAGTACTTGTTTATGCACAATCAAGATGCGCAGAGCGCTATTTAATCCGTAACAACACTCAATTTGTCTTGCAAATTATGTTAACAGATACCAGTCGCTACTTTAAACCAGTAGCTCAGATTTACAGTTTGAATCAGTTGTAAAAGTAACGACTTATTGAAGTCGCTGGTCCTAGCGTTTTTTTTTATCTCTGTCTATCAGTCAAGTCTAATGGACCAAATAAAAGCGCCTGGATCTATAAATTGGACAACTGTGCATTAATTCACTTCTATAAAACAAGAGAAACAAAAGCTCATCTTGGCTTCGGTTTAAAATCTCCTGTCAGTGTAATCTGACTCCTATATGGGCAAAAGCACATCCATAACAAAACTGATACCCTACTGTAGTTGTATCATACAATATAGTTTGTAACC
This sequence comes from Orestias chungarensis, assembly GCA_032876305.1. Classification (NCBI taxonomy): domain Eukaryota; kingdom Metazoa; phylum Chordata; class Actinopteri; order Cyprinodontiformes; family Cyprinodontidae; genus Orestias; species Orestias chungarensis. Next base: position 419,330 of record JAVLVB010001120.1, read on the forward strand.
AATGGAATTATCACTTTTTATTTTCTTATGTGGTGGAATCATGAAATACATAAAATACTCCACTTAGAGGAAATAAAACTGATACTCCTTAGACTACATGTGCTATAATCATTAATGTTTGGGCGTCACGTCACCTTAACACACAATATCAATGGTGGATGTATTGGTGGCAGCATTGTGATGTAACATCATGTTTTTTGGCGGTAAGATCTAAATAAAACATAGATATAAATATAAATGACCAGGAACCAATGAAAATACCACATATCTATTTTTGTAGATTTTGGACAAAGATAATGTTTCAATACACTTTTTTGTCACATTTTGAGACAAATAATAAAAAATTAAAAATATTGTCTTGTGGGAAATGACAGTGTAGGAAAAAAAACTACTTTCATTACTCAACAAGATGTATGCAGAGGTTATGTGACATTATTAACGTCCGCAAAGAACATGAAGTGTGACAGTGTAAGAATGAGAGTGTAATAGTGTCCTATTCTAAAATCGAAACCTTTAAATTAAACTAGGAATCAATGGAAAACTTGAAGATTGCTTTTCATAGTTTCTGTCCATCTACTATAATCTGACAGAAACACAATTATTTTGCGATTTAAATTGGACATCACATCTAACTAGACTCGTTTTTGTTAATTTTATTGACTTGACCTGTATTAGTCTTTAGGCAGACATTCTGTCTGACTTGGCAGTTTCACTCTTCTAACAGGAAGAGTAAGAATATTTTTTCAAGTTTGTATGAAAAGACAGTTTAGAAAAAGATTAAGCTTTTATTATGCTATAGTCAAGTTTTGCTTTTGGCTGGTGGATTTAATTTCAAATCAGCATATTACAATAGCACCTCTCACCAGCAGAGAGCACTGCAGGATAAGTGTCCCTTTACAAACAAAATATCATCAGGATAGCACCGAACACTGAGAAAACATTTTAGCCCACTTGAAACATTAGTACTTTCAAATTGAAAACAATCCTTATTTTCTTTTTCTTTTCTTTATTTCAACTTGATAAAAGTGAAAAAATATACTAATGGAATTATAAAGTATTACTGACTTAGAAGTTACCTGTAAGTTAGTTTTGTACTGTTTCAACTTAACTATGAAAGAAAATCTTAAGAGTTTTGTGTTTTTTTTGCAGTGTGACTCTTGTCACTCTTGTACAAAAAAATGTTTTAAACAGTGGTACAGAATGAGGTAAGATTCAGCAGGTTTGTCTCATATCATGATTACTAGCAGGAAGAAAGGTTGCTGATGATCTTGTTGATGTTTGAGTGTGGAAAACATTAGGCAGAATGTGTGAACAGAAATGGAAACGGGAGAAGGTATTCCTGTCACTTTTGCTTTAATTTCAGCCTGCTACTTTTGAAACAGGCTATTGGTGGGTCATAGACATGTAGGACCTTTAATATTATTTTTTATTACCTGGTACTACCAAGGGTGCAAAATAGCCTTTTATAAAAGACTGCTAAGAGCACCTCATAAATGCTTTGCCCTGCTTTTGCACCTAGATAAATAAAGAAAATTCTCCCTTTCCCTGTACTTTTAGTTTCTTATTTATTAATTAAACTAAAACTTTGCATCAACTATATAGTATATCATTGTAAAATGCCATCCTGTTTATGGTGAACAAATTTCTGTGGTCTTAAAATTGGGATGACAAGTAATATTGATCTATTTGTTAGTAATAATGCCAGTGAAACAAGTGGATGTCGAGCTTTTATCCCGCCAGCAGTCATTCCACTTCTCCTCATAATTCCTAATTTCCCTTTGAATGCGAAACATTATCACGGCTGAAACTTCAGGACTGAGCTGGCTGTTTGCATTCCATTCTTCATTGACTGTAGGTCACATGTTCAGTGAAATTCATAATAATTGCTCAGATGTTCGTGCTTGACATTCTCTTTTACACACACACACAAAAACATAATAGCGGATTTACAGCTACAGCTGTTCAGATGGACTTAGATTTTCATGCACATCTGGTCAGGTTCATTTCACTGCACATATTTCTGTGTCTGTGTGTGTTGGGGTGTATTATCAGTGCAGGGTTTTTTTCTTGCATCATTCACCAGCTTTTTGCTTTTCCTCTTCTAATGGTTGTGCTCTTGTGAATAGATCATTTTTATAATTGCTCTGTTCTGGACCTTCAGATGAAGATGAACTTTAATATTTTAACAAGAGAATTAAAGAAAACAACAGGAATTATATATTTTAACGGAAAAAACAAATTAGCATTATCTTATTTTTAGAATTGTTTAATCCAGAATCCTCCAGTTTTTTTCTTTTTTTTTTTTTTTTTTCTGTGAGTAAAATGTTATTTTAACTGTAGCTTAGCTATTTGGCAATTTTATTAACTCTTGTAAAAGATAACAGTAAGAAACTTTTGCAAAAGAAAGTTTCTTGTAGCAAAATCCCTTTTTATTTGGTTATACGGGTAAGGTCATGGCTCATGCTGCTGCCCATCTAAAGAAGGCTCGCGAGCTTGAGCAACATCCAGAATATAGAGCTCTACAGAAAGCCAGAGAGAGGCGGAGAAGGAAGCGGGAAAAGGCTAAGCGTCAGGTAAAATCTTTGCAGTTTGAAGTCTTTTTGTTTTTTTGCATTGTTGGGTTCAGGTTCAGACTTGTCTGATTAACAAGCTGTACATTTGTACCATATTCCCTAATCCTATTAATCCAACAGAGTGTTTTTATAAAATTTCAACAGTCTTACAATCTTTGGTAAAAATGCCATGGTCTTGCAACATTAATTGAAACATTTAAAACTAAAATCTGTAACATTATGTATTTTTTTTCCTATAATATTTAGGTTATAATGATTTGTTCTTGTGCTTGTATAAAGCATTTCATACAAACTGTTGTCCACAGGCCTTTTGCAGACTTCGAAATGCTTTTGTACTGCACTTTAATGTGTAAATGGGATGGATGAACTCTGATTAAAACAGTGATACAGTCTGTGAATATAACGTATAATTCCTTTACTCTCCATCGTATCAATCTCTAAACCCAGTGTGCTGTATATCCAAAGAGTTAGTGTGTAATTGCAAATAAAGAAAAGTGTCTGGATGTTGAATGTAGATTGCAATGATATTAAGCATATTATTATAATATTTAGTGTCACAGCTAAACATTTTCTTAATATTATACAAACTAAGTTCTGGAGACGTAAAATAATAAATGCATAAGTGTAAATGAGGATTGTAACAAAGGGATCCTAAATCCCACTAAGTGAAGCCTGTTTGTTGTCAGCCATGCCTTTGCTTGTGAAAAGAGACTAATGTAACCTGATTAGTTCTTTACCATTTCCACCACTGTGGATGTATCTATAATCTATCCTCAGGTTGGCATTCTGTTCTCCTGCCTTATACCAAAATCTGAAAACTTTTCCATATCAATGGTAATACCACATGTTAAACTGGAACACAGTCTAGATGATGGACACCTTGTATCAATCATCAGCAGTGCTGCCATTCAAAACTACTTTTTAGTCAGCATTCTCATACTTATACTGACAAAACATTGAGATGAATATATATGGATAACTTATACTAACTGAGATAACTTAAATACAAACAACCGTCTTTTTGTGACAAGCTCATGTCTCTCCTGCATAATCTGCTTATGTATGGACCACCACAGGGTATTCAGTAAACATTCTTATTTAAACCTCAGCTGTCACACCATACCCCCAACCACCCTGAACCCGGTCGCAAAAAGCAAGAGGCTAAAAGTGATGATCTGAAATGATAAAAATAGCCAAAGTAAGAGCGAGTGTACCGGTTAAATGTTTATCTGCGGAGGTGTTAACCTGCCAAGAGAGGGAGAAGTAGTGGAAGACAAGGTCTTGAGTGCATGCAGGACGTAGACTAAGACCGAGCCAAGCTATGGAATATGATACAACATGGAAAAAGGGAAGTCATTACTGAGAAGAAAGAATGGTTTTAATGTTTCAAGACTTAGAACTATGAGTGTGATGAGTGTTTTTTGTTGGACTCATACCAGGAGGCAAAAGGAAAAGGGTTCTTACCATAGGATTTAAAGTGAGCTTCATACACTGGACTTTGATGCACTGTTCTGTAGCACACAGTGTTGAAATTAGTGAGGAATGGCTTAAAATGCAGGTGAGCAATTTATAATTTACAATGGGCAATTCAGCATCATGCAAAACCTGTGGATCGAATAAAAGTTTAAAGACTAATGGGGGTGACAGTGACTCAATCCAACATTCTGAATACAAGACTGCTGGTGTTGAAACACAAGAGGTTGATTTCCAGGTAAGAGATGGAAACATGTAACTTTTGTAACTTAAGTGTATTTTGTTTCCTTATGTTTTGCGCTGACAACGAGTTTTTTCTATTTAGGTGTGGTGTGTTTGTCTATGTGTGGTATGACCTCGGATGTAAGATGTTTGACTTTTGACCTTACACAAGGCGGTGGCTTCATCTGTCTTATCCTCCAAAGAGCTCCTATGTCCCCTAATTGTCATCTAGAAGCGCCTGAGTGGCACAACTATAACCTATCTGAAACAAGTTGTAGTATATTGTAAGGAATTTTGAGCACACAGAAAAAATATGTATAGGGAAGTACTCTTCTCCAATGAGGTCAAAATAAAAATTTTGCCAGGTGGAAAACTAATTTTTTAGTGCAGTAGGGGTGCTTTTACGTGAGACAGACTCTCAAACAAGTTGACGACCCTAAATTTGCAGCCACATCTACAGTTCAGTTGAAGGATTTAGGCTATAACATAGTTATTTGCTACATTTGTCCAGAGAAAGTCAAGAGAATAATCTAACAGGATCACTTTATGTCTACAGATTAGCTACTTTTGAGCTATTTTGTGGAAAAGATATAGAAAAAAAGAGTACTAATCTCTAGATGTGAAGAGACATACAAAAAGATTTGAAGATATAGCAAAAGGCAGCTCTACAAAGTAATGAATCAGGGTGTCTTAATAGAATTCCTAGGACCAAACAAGGGGAGGCTTCATTCCAGTTTTATGCTCCTAAAATCTGGAACAGTCTTCCTGAAGAGGTGAGACAGGTTTCAACTCTGCTGTTCTTTAAATCCAGGCTGAAAACAGCCTTATTTAACTGTCTATGTAGTCACTGAGAATATTATTACTATTATTATTATTTTTATTTTTATTTTATTTTAAATTTAAAGGAGATTTTATTGTTTAATTTTCTGATCTTTTTTCCTATGTAAAGCACTTTGAATTGTCTTGTACACAAAAATGTGCTATACAAATAAACTTGCCTTGCCTTGTCTAATAAAAAAAAAAATTCCATTAAAGATTTAGCTACACAATTACTAGCACTGTTAACTTGCAATCAAAGGGTGCTGGGTTCTTGCTAATTAGGAAGTGAAGCAAATGATATAGGTTTTTCAGTTTGGGATTTTCTATGTGATGAGAAAACAAATATGTGTGTGTGTTTGTGTTTTGCTGCTCTGAACAGATGTCTCATGGTTAAATTTAGACTGGCCTACTCAGATTTATCTTATGACGTCTGCAAAACTGCACAACGCCTTCTCAGTTGAAGCAATGGTGTAATATTGATATATGTGAATAAATTTGATAGAAGTATAGCTGGGTAATATCTCAAATTACAATCATCATTGTTTTACCAGTATTGATTAAGCTGCCATTGCAGAAAAATATATTGTAGGCTACAACATTTAAAGTGCCCGGCAACCATTTCTTAGTGTTAGCAGCCAATTTGGTCAGTTGAATGAACTCTACTGCCTATGAGGCAAAATCTTGATATAAATCAAAATGACTGAGATGCTTAAACTCACAAGGGAGTAATGGTGACACTATTACACATGCAAATTGAGCCCTAAATGAGGACAAACAATAACATCCTTTATTGTACTAACAGACTAAGCTTGTAGCTTTTTGCTGGTGGTTTTATTTGTTATTTTTTTGTTTTTGTTTTTTTTGCAGAATTCAATGGAATATCTGAAAAACAAATTTATTGATTGTTAATGATTCTTTTTAAATCTCTTTCTCCACAGTCTGACAGTTATACCAGTTTCCTCCGGGCTGCCCGAGCCGGAAACATTGACAAAGTCCTTGAATTCCTCAAAAATGGAGTGGACATCTGCACCTGCAACCAGGTAAAAATAAAAGTACTGAAACTAAAGAAATACCACAAGTTTTTCACAACAGAAAACGTATTGCTTTGCGTGTGGTGCATAGTTTAACATTGTCTTTTAAATATAGTTAAGATGTTACTTATATACAACTGATCTGCTGATGTATGTTGTACACATAAAAGGAATTACATGGGAAGCAATTTGTCACCATGTAATGGTAAGTTATTCTGAGATGTGCTTTGTTCAGCTATTTTTTTGTTCCAGAAACTTTAATTTCTATCTATTGAATATAGAATATTTAATTGAACAATCTTTATTAATTTAGCAGTAATCTATGAGCAAAAACAAAAATTGTTTATTTCTGCAGGTAATTAATTTGTACCCGCAGTTAAACTGACGTAAGAGGTCAAAATTCCCTATATACAAAATACTGTATGTATTGGAGATTTCAGTTTTTCTAAACATAAAACGGCAAAAACCTGCGGAATCAATAATCAAGAATCTGTTTATGTATATAGCGTAAATTTACAACAGATGTCGTCTCAAGGCACTGCATAATTACAAATCAGTTTGAAAAAGTTTACAATCTAAGGAAGCCCAGCAGACGCCATTGTGTAATTGATCGTCAGCATTCACTCATCTTGAATCAGCAGACTGAAACAATGGGCCTGTGTTGTCGTTGACTTTACGGCTATCCCTCATACCGAGCATGCATGTAGCGACTGTGTAGAGAATGAAGAATAAAGAATCAGTTTATTTATATGGCGCCAATTTACAACAGGTTTCGTCTCAAGGCACTTCACAGAAAATCGATTAAAATCAAAGATACATCATAACAAATCAATTTGAAAACGTTTCCAATCTAAGGAACCCCAGCAGATTGCATCAAGTAATTGACTTGCAGCATTCACTCCTCTGGAATCAGCAGACCAAAACAATGGCTTGTGTTGTCGTTGACTTTACAGCAATCCTTCATAACGAGCATGCATGTAGCGACAGTGGAGAGGAAAAACTCCCCTTTAACAAGAAGAAACCTCCAGCAGAACCAGGCTCAGTACAAGCAGCCATCTGCCATGACCGACTGGGGGTTTGAAAAGACAGAAAACTAAATTAGAAGATCAGGATACTGAAATAATAGAGTTTATAGCAGCAGTTGTAGAGTGTCACTGGAAGCATCTCAGCGCATGTTTTCATCCAAGAAGCTGTCTCAGCTAACAGAATGCCAGCCCAGGTGTGGTTACTATGGAGAGAAGAACACTAAGAGAAAAACAAAAGGTTAACAAGGTTGTCTAAACTAAGTAGATTGGACAAAGGAAGAAAGTAGCAGAGAGGGAAGTAGTCAGATTGTCCTCCAGCAGTCTAAGCCTATAGCAGCATAACTATAGAAAAACTTAAATAACTTATTAACCCTATAGAGTGAGACATGAAGAAGGTGAGGCAAAGGAGAACCGTCTGTCAAGACTGAGTTCCTCCCCAGCCGGATTAGGCTGTCTTCTGTACCTCTTCCTAACTATAAACTTTATCAAACAGGAAGGATTTAAGCCTAGATTGGAAACTAGACAGGGTGTCTGCCTCACGGACTAAAGCTGGAAGCTGGTTCCACAGGAGAGGAGCCTGATAACTGAAAGATCTGCCTCCCATTGTGCTTTTAGAGATTCTAGGAACCACCAGTAAACCTGCAGTCTGAGAGTGAAGTGCTCAGTTAGGGACATAAGGAGTAATCAGATCTCTGATATACGATGGAGTTTTATTAGTGAGGGCTTTATATGTCAAAAGAAGAATCTTAAAATCTATTCTAAGTTTGACAGGGAGCCAATGGAGGGGAGCCAAAATTGTCTCTCTTTTTAAGTTTCATCAGAACTCTTGCTGCAGTGTTTTGGACCAACTGAAGACTTTTAATTTCATTTTGAGACCTTACTTCTAATAAATGGTAACAATAGTCCAGCTTTGAAGTAACAAATGCATGGACTTGTTTTTCAACATCAGTCCTAGAGAGAATATTCATAATTTTGGCTATATTCCTTAGGTGAAAGAAGGAAATCTTAGAGACCTATTTTATATGGGACTTAAAAGACATATCCTTATCAAAAATAACAACAAAGCTCTTTACATTCTTACCAGAGGCCAATTTGTCCAAAGATAACAACTTCTGTCTTTTCAGAGTTCAAGAGCAGAAAGTTTAAAGTCATCCACAGTTTTAAGTTTTCAAGACATGCCTGTAATCTACTATACTGACTGGATTCATCAGGATTCATGGATAAATACAGTTGTGTATCATCAGCATAACAGTGGAAATTAACAGCATGCTGTCTGATGATTTTACCAATAGGGAGCATGAATATAGTAGATAGAATCACAGTAAAAGAGAATATTTCCCGCCAGTTTTAAAAAGTAAACTTGGATAAAAGTATTAACCAGATGTTTGAAGGTAAATTACAGATGGCTTTGGTGGTGTAGATGTCTAAACTACTCAAAAATATGTGTTTGTGGTCAATAAATCAAAATATGTTCATTAAACTAACTTTATACAAAAATAAGGAAATGCCATTTTTTAAAATAAATAACCCAACAAACATCATGCCCAAACACATTTCTAAAATTACATACCTCAACACCCCCATTCCCCCCTCCAACCTGAGCAGCACATGAGGGTTTTGTGGCCCACTGACAGCTGGTCCAACACTGGCTGCTCCCCTTTATCCACATTCCACTGAGGACGGTGAGGGATCCAATGGGGTCAAATACCTCCCTTTACAGCTCTGTCAACCCCCCCATGTCATTGTGATTTGCAGCAGTCACGAGGCAGCTCAAAGGGATGTTATCAGAGTGAGTGTTTGGGAGTTCCTGTCTCATCGTCCAACCTCTGTTTTTTTTTCCCTTTCATCATTATGGCTTAAATTAACTCGAATGTTTATAATTTGAATTACAACTGCTAGGTACCTAGGAAGTACAGATACCTATTGATTGTAACACTGTTGCCATGGTCACCATGAGTTTACGTACTTAGCAGGGAAGGCCAACTACACACAAACTAACCCTGCAACAATGGAGTCATGCCTTTAAAAAGTATCTCCTCGGGTCATATGACTAAAGGATAGATGCTGTCAAATTAAAGGTAAGACAGGCATTATCATGTATGTCACAACATTATATATACAGTAAATGTAGAATCTCTCGCAGTTTAAGTTATAAAAACATGAAAAAGCTTATACTCTTAAACTCAGCATTTTGTCATGTTTTCTTAATCCTTTTACCCACTAAACAGAAAATTCTTAGTAGGCGAAGAATCAGATTCATGAGTTTATTGTACAGTGAATGTGAATGGAGTCTCAGAGCGGGAACAGCTGGAGAATGACGTGAGGGAACTGGGAGCACTGGAAGGAGGCACAGAGATGGTAAAAGAAGGTTTGACTACAGGGAATTATTGCAGAAGTCGATCTTACTTTGAAACTGGAGTTACTAGAGATTTCACTAAGAAAAAAATGAGAAAATTCACAGAACAACACAAACAATCAACAAGAAAAATGGCTCTGAGGGGAACCGCTACCAGCGGCAACAAACACTCTGGAAATGAGTGAATAGAGATCCACTCCTCTTATCCAGTCCTCCTGATCACCTGTGAAAAGGACCTGTGTCGAAACACAGGTCCCATTGCAGATATCCAGCTTGGCAGGCAGCCTCTAGACACCCTCCACAGGATAACCTGAGAGGCAGCAGGACACAGAACCCTATCCACAGCTCGTTCACATTATACACAATACTTTAAACTTCTGTTAATGTAACGACAAAGACGATTGGAGGTTTTTTTATGAGACAACTATTAAAAGCTTTATATACAAACAATGGCCTTAAACCTCCTCTCTTGCTTATAATCAGTGCAAAAGTAAAATGCATTACTGTCTTCTATTAAAAAATAAATGTTCGCAAATGTTACATTGCCTTCTGCAGTCACTCATCACCATGTGATATCTTCTGGCAAGATAACTTTATACCCCGGTTATTTGAAAAAAAACAAAATTCATATAAATACATATTTTATTTTTCAATAAAACCCATTTATATTAGAAAACAAACGGAACAGTGCAAGTATTTTTTCTAAGGTTTTGTATCTGCTACTAATCTGTCTTTTTTAGTTATTTCAAAAAGGCAAAACCTTTATCTGATGTTGCTTTTCAGTTTAATCTCAGTACTTAACATTAGTTTACAGCATCTGCCCGGATCCTTTTAGTAGCTTTAATAATGGTTGTTGATTTAGATTTATTGTCCAAAATGATATATGTTATATGCATTGAATATATTTCTGTCTGCAGCAACAGGTTCTAGATATGAATTGAATCTGTTTGGCTTGTAAATTCCTTTAAGATGCTATTTGTTGTGAATTAATGCTTTAACTATGACATTTAGCTAGGTTTTTTAAATGATTTTTTTCATATCTTTGTGCCAGAATAAAATCTCTAAATAGATTGTAAGCAATAGCCCTCTACAGAATAAAGCAGATTTTCACGTGTCCTGTATTAAAAGAAATGCTGAGCAATTTCCATGAAGTGGTGCTTTTTTAGCACTGTTGCCTTGTTGCAAAAAGCTCCTGGTTTGAATCTCAGTCTGTCTCTTTATGCATCGCTAATATTATGTTATATATATATAATTTTATAATTATCTAGCACTAATCACAGCGATGTTGCCAAAATAATATGATTAGTACTGGAATCTTTGGAGTCACTTCTCAAATAAAAACACAGTTATTAATACTCAATAATACAGTTCTTTAAATCCAGAATGTTTCTTTGGATGCAATGTTAAGTTTTTTTCTCACTAATCCTTGTTTATCGTTATGCAATCGGTTACAAAAGTGGATTTTATTCTCGTAGTAGAGCTCTTACTCAGTGTGTTGTTTGCTAGATACTCATAGAAGCTTGAAACTCAGCTGTGAGTTTATTAATACCTTAAGTATCCAGACCTAGAAAGCTGCATCTAAGCCTGAGCATGGTGTCTAGTGCCAAAGGTAGAGGACTCTCCAACTTAGTAAAAGAGAAGATATATTTATTTCTAGCCTGCCAAAGTTCCAGTCACCCTAGGATGCTTCTGGCACTGTTTGAATGAAGGAGGTAAACAAATACAAAATTTTGGGATAGTGGTAAATTTAGAACTGCTAGAACAGAATATGTATGATCAGCTGTATTTTCCGGAGCTCTTTTATTCCCACGTCCTTACAGTCAAATGGCCAGCCTTCTCCTCTAATCTGCCTCAGTATTAATCCTTGGTGAGTGATATTCCTCTTTAATCTGTATTTCCTCTTTTCCTGACCAAAATATTATCCCCATGTGACATACGGGTCGTTAAGGCAACCCCAATCAACCGCCACCACTTAAGTGTTATCATGACAAAGGTCAGCATTCAGAAGGCAGATGATTATTAATCTGCGTCGGACGGAGCTCAGCGGTTTTCTGTCAAAACTGTTAATGCTGACTGTCCATTACCTAAATTAAGCTTTTACTTACAGCTCAATACAAAGGGGGAAAGGGGGCTTTACATCAATCTGTGTGACAGAGCGTCTCATATGTGTGTCTGTTAGTGAGTTTTTCCTTCTTTTTTTTTCTTTTTTTTTTGAATACGTAATGTTTTAAATGTGATTATATTGAGGTTGCATTAATTTTTTTATTCTGTGTCATGGTCCGCCATTTTACAACTGACACATGATGATTATGCCTTTCCCGTCCTCTCTAAAATTAGCAGAGGACAATTGAACTCACATTTGTTTTCTCTTATTCATATGAAGTGGATAAACAAAGACAACATGAAATAAAGGAATCTTATGTTTGGAAAGCTGCATTTATATAATTTTTTATTTTATTTTGTTGGTCAGTAAAGATCGAGCTGTAATGAATGTCTTTTTCGATTATTAGGAGATCCTTTGCTCTGAGAAATACCCATGTTTTCTGATTCAAAGTTTGATGTATTTTAGTCTGCCCTAAAAATGGGTACTATCTATGTTTGTGTGTCCCACATGCTTCCTGTGACTGTGCAGAAACTTAACACCCCTGCTGGCTGTTTGGCATTTGACAACTAGGGTGCTAGTGCAAGACTTGTGTCTATTTTTTTTACTTGCTAGTGTATAATTATAAACACCAGTATGAGGAGTAGGGTCTTAATAACTTAAAGGTTGCTATACTACATCAGATACACCAGAACTGACCGGGGAGCACCTCCTCTGTCCTCTGTCTGTAATCTGACTGAGTTTGCAATGGAGAGGATAGTGGGTGCAGCAGAACTTAAGTATATTAAGACTCCATCGAGTTTAAAGATGCATCGGAGTTCCAACTAAAACAGGATCAAAGGACAGTTTGTTGCAAAAGGAATATTGAGCCTGACAAGACTGTCACATTTAAAGTGTCGTTAATTTGAAGCATTGGTTTGACATTCTGTTTCACATTCAAAGGAGCATCAAACAGAATGGAGGAAACGGAAGATGAGGTGCATTTTTTTTTCTTGGTTTGCTAGTCTCAGAGAAGAAGATGTGTTTATGCGGTACTTTTGTGCAAATTGGTTATGTTAGATTTAAATCTTTGTCCTTAATTTTTTTAATGGTTTTCTTACTGTGCTGCTGTCACAGCACTATTTGATTTAGTTATGTTGAAAGTAGAATTTAGGGCTTAATAAAGAGATTTTGTTTAATCAAATCAAGTCAATCAAAAATACTTTATTTATCAAAAAGGAAAATTAAATGATTAAATAAAATAATTATGAATTGCCAAAGAATTGTTCATCAGTAACTGTGGCCCAAAACACTTTTAGATGATCGAAAGTCTTGATTAGCTAGAAATCAAAATAAAAGAATCCCTCTCCAGGTGTTAAATTATCATTTATTTATTTTTACAGCGTGACACTTGACTTGGTTGGCTATTAATAGGCAATTAACATACTACATTATTATTCCTGTTATTAGAGTAAGCTAGAGTGCCTTACTGTGCAAAAAATACTTTTTTTAATGCACTGTTTAAAAATTAAAGTCTGGTATAATCAAATCCTAAATTCTGTATCTGCAGATACGGTGTTTGTAGGTAAACGCTTCACACACAAAAAAAACATTCCCAAAATTCTGATCGATTCATCTATGGATGCAATATTTACAAATTAGGGAATTATTTCCAATCATGATTTCTTTTTAATAACTGTGGTATAAAATCTTGCAGAAGAGATCTAAAACTATTTGACTGAAACAGGCTCCATTGTAGAGAATGCTGATCCTTATATTAGTTCTGAGATTTCCATATTATTACTTTATTTGACCAGGTAACACGCATTGAGATTTCAATTTGTGCTTACCAGCTTTATCGTGACAAAAATATCCTTTGTAAAAAAATATATTTTACCTTTCAAGCAGGTTATTTAGCTTTGCTTTTTATGACTTTCATAAAGATCTTACTGATATTATGATTCCCAAACTTGCATGTGAGAGTGTTATTGCAGTTCTTAGATGTGGTGTGCTTGCTAATTGGAAAAGGCAAATCAACTTGTCTGAAAGTTATTTTAAGACAAGTTGGCCAGGGAAAGTAAAGCTAAAAAGAAACCAGGCAATTTTTCTGTACATATCAAAATTTTTAAAATGTAATACTTGCTTTCTCTTATGTTGCTTAAATTAACATTTTCCAAATTGTATGTAATCCTGCAGTCTGCTATGAATTCATATTTCAGACCTGTTAAAGTTATAAGGTATATAAACAAATTCTGTACCCATACCAAGGTTCAGATTTTTTACTGCAGAATGGTCTCAACGCGTTACATCTGGCAGCGAAGGAGGGACACAAAGATTTAGTTGAAGAACTGCTGCAAAGAGGCGCCTGCGTCGACTCGTCTACAAAGGTATGCTCTCGAGTTAACATCATCAATCATCTATGTTATTCAGTGTTAATTGTACAGGCATAACATAGCACATGTTCCTTTTAGCTACAAATTAGTATTCACATATTTGAAATAAAAAAATGGAGTGAGGGAAGCAAAATACCTTTCCTGTCTCTAGTTACTTAAAGTCCCCAGCTTCAAAAAGGAAGGTCAACAAAGTCCATACTGGAATCATAGTTCATATTTCACATTCAGTGAAACAGAGTGAGGGGGATGAGTGTAGCTGTGTAATATGCTGCTTGGCAAGGTGCCTGCTTCGACGGACTGAACAGCCTACATGGAGTCTGCTGCTTGTGTCCTTGGACTTGTATGAGTATGTGAGTGCAACATATTTGCAACCTTCATGACCTTCTAAGGACTAATTGAATAAAATTTGGTTACCGAGAAGGATATATTAGAAGGAACGTGTTTCCCATGTCTGGTGAATCTGGCTTTAATTGTCTTTTTATGCTCTGAACCTTGCTATCTACTTTTTAGAAAGGAAATTCTGCTCTTCATATTGCCTCACTGGCGGGACAAAAAGAAGTAGTCAGGCTGCTGGTGAACAGAGGGGCAGACATCAATGCTCAGTCACAGGTAAGAGTAATTAAATTGAGCTTAGATGTAATTAATCAACATACGCTGATGCTGACACTGTCAGCTTGTCTCTTAGGTGCAATCATATTTTGACTTGATGCTTTGGTCTCTGTAGAATGGCTTCACTCCACTCTACATGGCGGCCCAGGAAAACCATTTGGAGGTGGTGCAATACTTGCTGGAAAACGAAGGAAACCAAAGCATTGCAACAGAAGTGTGTCCACAATTTAAATTCCTTTATGCTTCCAGTTATTCACCATAAATATTTTATTTGATCGCACCAACATTTCTCTTTTATTTTAATGCTTTGCTCTTGCAGGATGGCTTCACACCTCTTTCGATAGCCCTCCAACAGGGCCACAACTCAGTTGTCTCGCTGCTTTTAGAGCATGACACCAAGGGTAAGGTTCGCCTGCCCGCACTGCACATAGCTGCCCGCAAAGATGACACCAAGTCTGCGGCTCTCCTGCTTCAGAATGACCACAACGCTGATGTGCAGTCCAAGGTAAATGAAAGAAAAAGGGTAGATTTTTTTGACCAAAAGCATTTTTGCGTATTATAAAATGATTATTGTAACAACACTAACTAACGGAAAATGGCAGGCTGGAATGTGAGATGATTTACTGAAATGAGTTTTAGTTCTGAAGGCCCCTTGTCTTAATTTAAGCTTCCTTGTCTTTGATTGTCTTGAGATTATGTTTTATTTTACAATCCATTCCCTAACAATCCTACAACCTATTCCTCCTTCTTTCCCATGCCTCCTAACAAGATGATGGTCAATAGAACCACAGAGGTATACAGACCTGCCACCGCTTTTTCTGATTTTGTTCTTGTTATCCCTGACCATCACTTCTGCTCTCTTACCTAAAATTCCCTTCTCAATGTATAGGAGCTTTTGTGACATTCAGAAGTCCTGCACGTCACATTTATGTACCGTTATTATGGATGCATGAGGGTCACACAGTGCATGGCTAATAAAGAAACACTTTTTTACGTGAACCAAGAGAATGTTTATTGATTAAGGTTTTACCTTCACAGAGGTTGATGATTCTTTAAATTCCACTACCTATGTTAAAAAAATTTTAAACAATTTGTGCTAGTGGTATTTATACCATTGTTCATGGTTATTTTTAACAGGAAATAAATGTAGCATGTGTATTTTTCAGCATGTTATTATTGCTTTTATTCTCTGAAACACTTTGCTTGTATTTAAGTTAACTGTGTTTCTTAATTGAATTGCACCATGTCTATCAGAATGCAAAGGTAAGGAGTTAAACATACTTTAAGTGTGTTATGTGGATATATTGGGGCTTATTAATAAGATTCATATGTCTGTCCTTGCAGAAATGCAAAATCCATTTTTGTTGAGTTTTTGCCTTGTTTTTCCTCAATCAGGATTTTAAAAGTTTTATAGTTCACCGTGTTATTTATTTAATTTTTTTGCTTCCATGCTTTATGTGCAAAGGTTTAGCATGTAGAAAGCATTGCATGGGATAATTTGGCTTTTGCTTATTTATCGCACTTTGTATTTTGACAGGGCTCATCTGTTTTATTACACTGCTTCAGCTTTCAGGGTTTGTTTTCTTTATATATTTTTGATAACTGCAAACACTATGCTCCTTTTGGATATTTCCCTGTCTGTTGTAAATAGAGTGGCTTCACTCCCCTGCACATCGCTGCTCACTATGGTAATGTGAACGTCTCCACTCTACTGCTGAACAGAGGAGCTGCCGTTGACTTCACAGCCCGGGTAGAGTCTCATTTACTTTTCTTAAGGGTGAATAATAGGAGAAACCAGTATTGCCTCTATTATACTGTTTTTTGCAGAGTACAAGCCTGTGAAACATTGCTGCAGCCGTAGATGAAAATTCAGGATATCTTTGCAGAAGACAGAAGCTTGACACACCACAAGATTTTTTTATAATTACTGCAAGCTTTAATGGCAAAAACTCTCTAAGTTGGGTTAATCTGGAAAGTGTTCCGAACTGCTTATGGTCCATGCAGCCAAAGTTACCTACTAATGACCATTCAACTCATACCAGTTATTGTATTGAAAGTACTTGCAACCATCTCGTGTTTGGAATTTTATCATCTAAGCTTGATTTTAAGTTTTAAGCTTTATTTACAATATTTGAGTTAAAATCCGGAACAAACTGTACATATATGTGCGTTGCTTTGTATTATATTGTATTGCCAGAGACCTATTGCAATTCTAATAAAACCATAAAATACAATAAAGCAATTGAAGCAAATTATATTTATAAGAACAAGTCATTTGTTTAATAGCTGTAATTCCCTCATAACTAAATTAAAATCTGATTCATCTGACATACCCATCTCTTACTAAATTACTAGTTACTGAATTTAGCATTTGCTTGAAAGGAAAAACACATTTTTATATTGTTATAAATAATTTTACATAGTCAAAAAAATAAGCTTTCATATAAATTACTTGTTTCATCTGTGGTATACGTCAGTATGTAGTCCTACTACTCATAGAATGCACGCATACTAATGAACATTATTTTTGCCAATACCATTCGTTGAATTACTTTTTTTTTTTTTTCTCTCTTGTCAGAATGAGATAACGCCTCTTCATGTGGCCTCCAAAAGAGGAAACACCAACATGGTGGCTTTGCTCTTGGATCGAGGTGCTCAAATAGACGCTAAAACAAGAGTAAGACTTATACACACGTTGTTTCCTGGTAAAGGGTTTTACTAAATTAACAATTTCATTTCTGACATTCACCTTTTTTTTCCCCCACAAAATACTTGTTTCGTTTCATTTTTGTCTGTGTGATTTTTTCTGCAGGATGGTTTGACGCCACTGCACTGTGCTGCTAGGAGTGGACATGACACAGCCCTAGAACTTCTACTGGAAAGAGGAGCACCCATTTTAGCTAGAACTAAGGTAGACTAGGGATGGGTCTTTTTCCTTGTTTTTTTCCATTAAACAATGCATTTTTAATTATGTTACAAGCTGCATTTATATTTTTGCCCATACAGAACGGACTGTCCCCATTACACATGTCAACTCAGGGAGACCACATAGAGTGTGTGAAACTCCTGCTGCAACACAAGGCGCCTGTTGACGATGTTACACTCGATTATCTCACGGCGCTACACGTTGCCGCTCACTGTGGCCACTATAGAGTCACCAAGCTCCTTCTGGATAAGAAAACCAATCCTAACGCCAGAGCACTGGTAAGAAAACCAATAAACATGGAGGAGCTGTCTTCTATTATATGTAAGCAACAATTCTATAGAAAATGTAATTAAATCTATTTCTACCCCTGTCAGAATGGATTTACTCCTCTCCATATTGCATGTAAGAAGAATCGAGTAAAAGTGATGGAGCTGCTTATTAAATATGGTGCTTCCATTCAGGCCATTACTGAGGTAAGTGTTTGCATTATTTTGTAAGAAAAAGTGCCTATTCACACCTATACACGGTTTCACCTGACACCGCCGGCCTTTCTGCTTTGTTCCCAGTCTGGTTTGACACCCATCCATGTAGCAGCTTTTATGGGTCATCTCAACATTGTTCTGCTCCTGCTGCAGAATGGAGCCTCTCCTGATGTCCGCAACATTGTGAGTTGTACTTTTTGTAACTTAGTGGTTAGATTTCAGTTTTAGCTTAAAATCGTGGGGATTTCTCGTCATTTCGCCCATAAGCGTGGTGAGACTGCACTCCACATGGCATCCCGGGCGGGTCAGATGGAAGTGGTTCGCTGCTTGTTGAGAAACGGCGCTCTGGTGGATGCTATGGCCCAGGTGAGTAATCCATCACATACATGCATGTGTGTATAGGTTTTCTAAACAGTTTCCCTTTCCCCGTTGAAGAAAAACCTTCCAACATCATGTGCTCCTACTACCATGTTTTACAATGGGCATGTTGGAATGAAAGTAGTGATGTTCATTGTTAGCTTACTGTCATTTAAGCTGTTTGCCTCTTGGTTGTTTCAACAAGTTTATCATTGGTTTATCATATTCACAATTCAATCCAGTATTATCCCACATTCAGCAACTTGTGTTTGACCAAACTGGTTGTCAAAGAACAGTATGATTCTACTGCCTTAAAAGAAATGTGCATATTTTTCTAACATATTCTGACTGTGCTCTGTCTCTCTCCATTCTCTCTCTTTCCACTGACTAACAGGAAGACCAGACCCCCCTCCACATTGCTTCTCGTTTGGGTGAAACCGATATAGTCCAACTGCTGCTCCAGCACATGGCCCACCCAGATGCTGCCACTACTAATGGCTACACTCCTCTCCACATTTCAGCCAGGGAGGGTCAGCTAGAGACAGCAGCTGTGCTGCTGGAAGCAGGAGCATCACACTCACTGGCCACCAAGGTGAGTGGAGAGACAGTGACGGTACTCGGCGAGAGGAAAAAACAATCTGAAAATAAGAATTATCTCCACTTAAATTTCCGCAGAAAGGATTCACTCCTTTACATGTAGCAGCAAAATATGGAAGCCTTGATGTAGCTAAACTTCTCCTTCAAAACAAAGCCCTTCCAGATGATGCTGGCAAGGTGAGGAGGAAATAGTTGCAGAGGTTTTAGAAATTTAAGCTCAATTCTGGATTGTAATATTAGAAATACTGTAATCAATTTGCATCTCTAAAACAGTACATTTTCTTGTAAACCTGAATTGATGAGCCCTTTTTTTTTTTTTTTTTTTGCAGAACGGTCTGACTCCATTACATGTAGCAGCTCACTTTGACAACCAGGAGGTGGCACTGCTGCTGCTGGATAAAGGGGCATCACCACATGCAACTGCAAAGGTTAGTCAGATTTAAAGAGCCAAATTAAGGAGGCATTTGTTCAAGTGTAAATGCCCCCCAGCAGTTTATCTTATCAGAAACACACTGTTTCAATCTAGCATCTGACAATGATTGGATTGTTTTGACTTTAAAACAGTTGAACTGCTAATCTTCCATTTTGTCCAGAATGGCTACACCCCGCTTCATATTGCAGCTAAAAAGAACCAGACCAACATTGCATTAGCGCTGCTGGAATACGGAGCAGAGACCAATGTTCTGACCAAACAGGGAGTGAGTCCTCTGCACTTAGCTGCCCAGGAGGGACATGCTGAGATGGTCAGCCTGCTGCTTCGCAAAGGAGCTCATGTCAACACCGCAACCAAGGTCTAGAAAACATAAGGCAGATTTAGCTTGTTTTGCAATTACTTTAAAAAAATATATAAATATTCTCCTTGACACATCCAATTTGATGAGTGTTACTCACTGTACTTTTTTGTTGCAGAGCGGACTTACTCCTTTGCATCTCACAGCCCAGGAGGACAGGGTGAATGCAGCGGAGGTTCTGGCCAAGCATGATGCGAACCTGGACCAGCAAACTAAAGTGTGAACACACTCTTTGATGCACTCAAAAACCCACTACAGACTAAGGGATGTGTTAGCAAAAGATGTTTTATCTAATATGCATACTTTGTGTATTTCCCCTGCCTAGCTTTAAATTTAGTTGATGTTGTTTGTGGCTTATGGTAACTTGGCAAGTAGGCCATGTTTTGTGTTTCTGAAAACATTTGCTTGGCTTTATACCTTGCAAAAAATATTTATGTCAGCTCAACTATTTTGAAATTGAGTCACCATGCAGTCACATACTTTCATGCTATACAATAATGCAAAGTATTACATATTTGTGAAGGGAATATAGTATAAGAATGGATTAGCCACGTTTTTTGGACAAAAAGCCTGAAATGTGTTTCATGTATTTATATGCTCCTACCATTTTGTCAATACTTAAAAATGAGGGAGAACACCTGTGAATATCCATACTTTTGCTGCATCTTCACACTTGGATTTAAATCTGGACTTTGAAAGAAACTTTGTTACCCATGAATTTGCTTTGCATTAGTCATTTATCTTGCAGTAAATTAATTTGGGCAGTTTTGTTGTATCTTGGACAATTTTGGGTTTACATATGTCTGTTTTCTGAAGTGAGCATTGATTTTTTTTCTTCAAATTTCTCAAACAGATGCCCTTTTGACCAGTATTGTTCTTACCATTGAATTGTTAATGCTGACCGTAAACTGATACAGCTCTGTAGATGCTTTTCACAGGATATTTACTGTCAGATCAATTATCAGTGCTTCCTGGAGTAATTTTGGGTGGCCCGCACATCTTTAGAAGGTGTTCTAATTGCTGTGCTGTGATGTTCTATGGTACTTTATGTTGACACACAGATTTTGTATTAGGGTTGGGTCTTAATTCTAGAAGTTTCACAGTTACAAGACTTAGAAAAAGTGGTTTATCCTTATACATTTGTAATTTAAGAATCTATTTTTAAAATAGGGTCAAATGGGTTTGAAACAAATTTGGATTTATTTTTGCTATTTTTATCTTTAACTTAGTTAAATAATGTAAATATATGTACAACTAATATGAATACTTACATAAATACAACTCTCATTTAGAGAGTTGCATTTATATTAGTTTATGTTTGAAGGCATTTGGGTGTATTGGATTTTGTTGAACTTTAGAAGACGCTACACTTTTTTATTATTTTATTTGTAAAAAAAAAAAATTTATGATAAAAATTATGTATTCTTAACTTTCTACTTTATTAATAACCATGTGTTGTGTTTGTCTGCCACAAACTATCCCAATAAGTCCAAGTTTCTGGTTGTAATACGTGCCCCTGATGCAAAAATTTAGTTATCACATTTTTGAAAAGCTTTGTTTTTACTTGTTTCAGCAACCAAGCATACTAATCATTCTTATCTTGAAAGCTACATTTTATGCTGTTCTCATTTATATTTTTCAGCTTGCATACACTCCTCTAATAGTGGCATGTCATTATGGAAACGTCAAAATGGTTAACTTCCTGTTACAGCAGGGGGGCAGTGTCAGTGCCAAAAACAAGGTAGAAATAGTTTTTTATTTATAAACAATACAAACTGAGCTTAACAACAAATACATTGACCTTATAGTTGCATTGACCTAATTGTGATACTAAAGCCTTTTAATAAACATTTTTTGTTGTTTTTGTTTTACAGAATGGTTACACGCCACTCCACCAGGCAGCACAACAAGGCAATGCACACATAATCAATGTTTTGCTGCAGCATGGGGCAAAACCCAACACAACCACAGTAGTAAGACTGAAATTGAATAATTGAATTTACCTTCACATTGGTTAATAATTTAGTCATTCTAATTCATTCACTTAAAATGTCCTTTTTTGCAATTGTTCCTCAAACTCGCAGAATGGGAACACTGCTCTATCCATTGCCAAACGCCTGGGTTATATCTCTGTGGTGGATACATTAAAAGTTGTCACAGAAGAGATCATCACCACGACCACGGTGAGTTTATGGTACTATTATGCATTTGAAAATAATTCATTTTACCAAAGATTTCAAAAATCTTTATTGATCTGACTTTGTTTTCATGGACTTCCTCTCCTTTGTGTCTGTGTCCTCTCAGACGGTGACAGAGAAACATAAACTCAACGTTCCAGAGACCATGACAGAGATCTTAGATGTATCAGATGAGGAAGGTGAGTTCCTTGAGAGAAAGTTAGCAACAGTTCATCTAAAGGGAAAAAAAACGTTCTTTAACCGAATCTGCAGAAAGTACACAACCTTTCGCAATTTGGCAAACAGTCATAAATGATTTATTTTTAGAGACATACATTTAAAACTTGTATGCCTTATAGTTCTGAAGGTGGAAGATGAACCGTTTTCTGAGATGACTGTGGCGCTGGAAGGTACTGCTCTGTCAGCATGGTGTGGAGTGTTACATTAATTTCCTATGAAGAATGAAAAGGACATTTTAAACAGGAACAAACAGGATGAAAATATTATTTTAGTTACATATTGTTTAGCTGTGTAACAGCTTGGTGTGTTTTGTTGTTTTACAATTTTTCTTTTTTGAAGTTCTTTGAAATATTCACAAGGTTTCTTTCTGTTTATGCATATAATGCCAAAGTACTTACTGCATGAGGGCTTGCTTAACTGGACTGTTAAGCTGATAATAACAGCTGGACCACTTCCAGTTTGTTACATTATAATCTACTGCACTGACTAATTTAGAAAAATTAGATCTTGCTATTTTTTCATCACATCTATTTTTTGAGATTTTATATAAAAAATGTAATGAACCCCAGATGTAATTTACAAATTTTGGAATGTTTATAAGATAGAACATAATTAATGTTTAACAGGTACATTGGGATGAGGAAAAAAGGCAAAAATGGTATTGTAATGTTTAGTGGTGTTTATGGCAAGGTTAAAAAAGCACCAAGAACAGTTTTGACAATGAATCCCTCTTTTACTTTTAATGAATATAAAATTATTTCAAAATTACCCATTAGACTGGTTTGCACTTTGTAAAAAAGGCTTCACTCTGATTAGAATCAGCCTAGTATCCACTCAGTTTGGTTGCACTCCATGATCACCAAATTTTCCATCAATATTTCAAGGTAAGCATTAATTAAAACTGACATGAAAACAACATTCTCAAATATAGGCTCTTATAATAATCTCAACTACACCTGTCATGATAAAAAAAAAAAAAAAAAAAAAAGATGAATAATTGCTAACATAATTATGTGTTACCAATATGCGCTAAACAATATGATTTTACTTAAGGTGAGGACACAATGACGGGGGATGGAGGAGAGTACCTGCGAGCAGAGGACATATGGAAACTGCAGGACGACTCTCTGCCAGAACATTATCTGGACAGCTTCAGCTTTATGAGCCACAACTTGGACAGGTGATTAAAAAGAACATGCACAATGAGAACAAATGCATGGAATAATGTTTCAGCTACAGCTGTGGTATTATTCACAGTATTAAAAGGTGATATGTTCTGGCTTTCCAGCAGATCACAGCACACTCCTATTCACCAAAGCTTTCATCAGACAGACAAAGTCCTTTTTGAAGACATACTGACGAGCCACCAGGTGGGGAAACTTGTGGCAACATGATTCAAGCCTCTTCTACCCTTTTTCTTTTTAATCTAGTTGACCAGCTGATTTTTATTTTGTAGGTATCAGCTTTGTCCAGAGAGCACGACAAGGAAACTTTCCGTCTGAGCTGGGGTGCTGAACACCTCGATAATGTCTTGCTGTCCTCAGGCCTGCTGCATTCAGGGTATAGGAACCCACTACCTCATACTTAGATATTTACAAAAATTTCTGAATTTTGAATCTACTTCCTTTGTTTGGAAGTAGTTTTGGGTGCGATTCGTAGTAACTCTCAACCCATTGATTATAGCAATTGCAGCATTTACAACCTATGACATAAAGTAAATGCTATGATTTTGTAAGCTTCACATTAACTTTAAATCAGTGCACATTGTAAATAAAAAAAATAAGATATCAGCCCACATAAGATTTTAATTTAAGTGCTCCAGAAGCATTATCTATCACTCCATTTAACCTATTCAAGATCTGACATTGGAAACTTTAGG
>JAVLVB010001120.1:450539-476804 GCA_032876305.1 Orestias chungarensis
ATATATATATATATATATATATATATATATATATATATATATATATATATATATATATATATATATATATATATATATATATATATATATACTTTTTTTTTAAATAATCATAAAGTTGTGACAATGACTTTGTAATCCTTTCTTTTCAGAGTGAGAAGAGTGAGAAGAAATGTAAGTTTTTATTTATTGATATTTATTCCAAATTCCATAAATTTAAGATCTGTTCAATAACTTATTTTTGATTTAATGTTGGTATCTAAATTTGATAGAACAACCTGTAATCCACACAGCTTCTTTGGCTCTATTAACACAGTGTATAGTTACTTGTTTAGTAATGGTAGCTATGCTATGGCTGTTTCCCCTCACTTCATACTTTACCAACCCTCTCCATCTTCTTGTTTTGTTTTTTGTTTCAATGTTTTGGCCCAATCAAAATGGTCAAAATAATACTTTCTATAATTTTTTGGGGAAAAAATGTTGATTCATTCCATTAAGAACCTATTTCATCTTGACATTTAAACTAATTTTGGACAATAATTTGTTGAAAGTATTCATTTTGACCTGTTCTTATTTGTTTATACCAGTATTATTATTAGCAGCGTGTGATAAATTTTTATTTGCTCTACCCTGAAACACAACGCAAAATAAAAATTTTTTTTTTTTTTATACTGTAACAATGTAAGACATTTTATACATTCCACATTATGATGTTGCCATTTACTTTCTCATTAAAAAAATATTTTTGAGGAGACTATGAAGATTAATTGATGATATTGTTTTGTATTATTCTTTCTTTAGACATGCTTTTACGTATGAAATACTTTGAAAGCAGTTTATTTTGACGTAACATTGGTATTAAAAAAAGTTCTTAAAGTATTTTTTTCACTAGTGCTGCCATCATCATTATTTCATAGACTAGAAATTGTCCGGATGCAATGGTGCCTATCGATAAAATTAAAAAGACAAAATAAAGGTAAAACTAGCCAAAACAGTGCACCATCAAGTCAAAGCAATTCCTTTTAAAGATCAAAGTTGTCCGTATTTCTTGAATTCTATCAACGCTTCAGTGTAGAGTAGGGCTGAATGATCTATCGTTTTCAACAGAAAATTGCGAGTTTAAATTTTGGAAGCGTCAAAGCTGCGGTTTTTCTCAGTGCTCCAATAATTTTATTAATAATAATAGTAACAATTTCGTCAATAATTTCACATGTGTGCAAAAGACTCTGTGTCAGCTACCAATCAGAAAGCATCACCAGCTCACCTGCTCTCCACTCCATTCAGTGCGTAGCTAGTCATTCAATTTCAAACATGGCTGAAGCGGGAGCAGAAGCGGAGCCGACAAAATTAATATCAATGAAAAACAGCATTTGAAATCGGTTGCCAGCAGTTTTCATTCAGGGCTGTACAGTGCGACATATATGTGCGATAAATAATTTTTTTCACTTGTGCGACAGCTTTGCAAGCCGTCTTTTTCTACTAGGAGCAGCAAAGCCACGTGACGTCACTATGCTACATAGCGGTTGTAGTCCAACAGTGAGATGGTTTATTTTCACATCACTCAAGATGGAAAACAAATGAAGCTAGTTGGGCAGCTGAAACACAGTCATGCATTGGGGGGGAATGCTAATGATTAGTAGCACAGAAGGCTGGTCATTAGAAGAATTTGACCCTAGTCAGAAAGCAGCAAATGGTTGTCTGCTTCTAAGAGGACCTGGACACGAACTTTATGAATAGTGGCCAATAGACTTGCTGGAAGTGTAATACAACACACAAACATATATACACTTGTATTATAGGCATAAAAACTAAAATATTGCGCATGCATTTCTCTACAACTCATATACCATACACACTGCAGTATGACACAAATTTCACACATTCCTTTGCAAATATTCACTTAGCAAATATTATATTAATTAAAAGGTTATTCTGTTTGGGTTTTCACTGAAGTAATCATATGCATAACTTGTGGTTTTTAGAAATTTTAAAGAAATTTTGTGCTGGTGCTACAACGTTTTGTTAAAATCGTTCAGCCCTGAGCCCTGTACAGTTGTTTTCAGTTGGTGAGGGCTCCCCCATCACACCTGTACATTCAGGTTGCACTTGTAGGAAATAAATAGAAATATGTTTTACAAATCTGACAATGACCACATAATAAAAATTAAAATAACAAATATAAAAGATTAAATGGTTGAGTAAAACTAACATTACAAGGATTTGATCTCAAATAAAAAAATAATACTTGGACTGAAAACTGCAATCGTGACATAATGTAGCATGTACTCCTTGTTTTTGTAAACATGTATCATATATAAGGTAGATAAAGCCTAGGCATCACTGTACCTTACAAGAGAAGGTATTCCAAGTATATATCAAAGTCCAATAAAGCA
The DNA here is from genome assembly GCA_032876305.1 of Orestias chungarensis. Classification (NCBI taxonomy): domain Eukaryota; kingdom Metazoa; phylum Chordata; class Actinopteri; order Cyprinodontiformes; family Cyprinodontidae; genus Orestias; species Orestias chungarensis. The sequence goes on from JAVLVB010001120.1 coordinate 452,930, forward strand.
TGGTTTTTATACTGGAAGATACTAAAAATTTTATCAGTAGCTTGAATTAGATTGACATTCACTGGTTGCACTTACAAAAAGGCAGTTGCAGCTCCCAGAACCCATATTAGTATATATTAATAATATTATTAAAATATTAGTAAGGTGGACCTCTTTTCTCTGAGGAGAGGTTTAGGATTTCTCAGAAACACACTGTCAGCAGCTGGTTCAGATGCTATGCATCCAATCCAGACGATCTTGAGTGCAAGTAGGATTCTAGCTAATGGTGTTTGTCATAGCAAAGTTGAATATATGAATATAAGTTTGGTAGTAATTTAAAATGGCATTTGTCTTTTAATTTGGAGGAAATCCATTTCACTATAACAACTGCTAGGTTGTTCATTGAAGTTATGTTAAATGGTTTTATTGTGTAACTGCAAGTTAGTTTAAGGCTGTGTTTCATAAAATTAGGATTGATTTAAATTGAGAAAACATTATTTATTATCTTAAATCAACATTTTCTTTATGTTTCAACCTGTCTGGTTTTGGCTCCATATAGCAAACAACACCATCTTGTTTTTTGTATTTCTCTGTCTATGTTAAAAGACCATTCTGGCCAACATTGTCCTTTTTTCTTGCTTTAAACATTAGCTTCAAGAGAATGTTGAATGTTTCAGTTTTTATTTATATTATTTACATTGCAAACATTTTCTCTGTTTGTACTAAAATTGTAGTTCCACAAAGGCAAAAAACACACTAAATAAAATACACAAATTTTAAAATTAGGTATTGTCTAATAAATAAAAAAATTGCATACCTTCACAGTATAATAAAAATCTGGTTTTAATAGTACTTATCCATATTTTATTCTATTTTAATGTTGCGTCTCATATTAAAGTTTAAAACAGTAAATTAGAATTAATAAATATAAATATATACCGATTTATATACCTTCTCTCTCAAAAGCATTGTAATTTGCATTCTTTATAAAACTATACATTTAATGGTATAGTTAGATATATGTACACAGCAATCTTTGCAATGTTTTGTTATTTTGTCCATACGTTTGGTATAGTTTGTGTTGGACACCAGCATTTGTAGTAAAACAAATATGTTCTACTCTTCTCTACATTCTTATTTTACTCCTCTTGGCCTTTGCTTATGCTGTTGCTGTTCTTTTTTCTTTGAAACCTTTCTAGACAAATACCCCTTTTGGCCTTTATTTCCAAGCTTTCTATATCTTCTTTCCTGTCAGCCTTCTTCATTCACTTTCAACTGGAGAAGAATATTTCATGACATTGTCTAGATGATGATTTTCTGATGTCTCTCTTTCCCACTTGATTTGTCCCATGTGTTATCTACCCTTTTTGTTCATGAAACCATTTTTCTTTAAAGATGATGAATCTGAGTCTACTGAGACATTCTCGCTGAGAACCAATCAGCCTCTAGATCCTGCAACTCTTGCAAGTCCCGACATTCTGTCAGATATATCGGACAACAGAGCATCTGCAGTATTTCCAACAGATATCTATGAGGAGAGAGCTAGAGGTGTTGCGTTGGTAGAAAAAGAGTCAACTACAGTAGAATACTTAAAAGATATGTCTGAAAAGAATGGACAGGCTCAAAAAGAGGACCTCATTTATAGCAATATGTTAGTGAAAGAAATAAGAACCATATCAAAAGTCGATATGGACAAGGGAGAAAATTTTGAGCAGAGACCTGCTGTGAAATATGGTTCACAGAATGATCTTATGGAAGAAAGATCTGAGCAAAGTACTTTAGAGCAAAAACCACTATGTAGCAAACAGCGTCCCCCAAATATTAAAAAACCTATAAGGAAAAAACTTAGAGAAAGAGAGCTGTCTAGGTGTAGCAGCTCAGAGGGTGAGCTGGAAAGAGGAAGCTCTGAGGAATCTTTGGATGGTGGCAGCATCCTTGAAGAACGTTTTCCAGCTAGCTCAGTACTGCAGCCCCCAGTTTCTCCTTTAGTTGTTGAGACACCTATAGGGTCCATAAAAGACAAGGTCAAAGCTTTGCAGTGCCAAGTTGAACAGAAGAATATGCAAGAAAACAGTCATGATGTAGTGTGTGAGCAAAAAAATTCAATCATTTTAAACAAGCGAGAAGAAGCTATGCCGGAACTTCCCCTAGTTCCCAAGTCCCCTAAATCTCCAAGATCCCAGACAGAAAGATTAGAGGAGATTATGTCAGTGAAGGAGCTAATGAAAGCTTTTCAGACTGGCCAGGACCCATCAAAATGTAAATCTGGTCTTTTTGAGCATAAGGCACCACTTTCCTCTCACAGTGAAACATTGATAAACGAGCTTACAGACGGAGAAGAGAAATGTGGGACAGAGCAGAGTGCAACATATGAGAGCCCCATCATTTTCAACCAACAAGGGGATACAAATAAAATGAACAAGACCTACATTAGGAATGAGCAAGTTGTACCAATAAGAAAAGCTACTGATAAAATACAGCTGATATCAGAAAAACCTTCTAGTGGTAAGTCAGTAAAGTTTGCTGAAACGGTTCAGTTTGATGTTGGAAATGTTGGCCCTCTGGCAGAGTTCAGTGACAGTAAGCTGCAGGACAAGGAGCCACCATCTGTGAAGGAGCGCATGAAAATATTCCAAAATGCTAAGGATTTTCCAGAAACTTCCACAGGACTTTCACAAAACAAAACCATAGCTTCTTGTGATACAGCATTTGTATCTGAATCTGAATCCCAGGATCAAGCTCATAGCTTCATGGTTCTTAGTCCACAAGGTTATCCCATTGTATATGAGAAAACAGAAGATCAATCAGCACATTGTATTGTACATATGTCTGATAAATCAGCAGATATAGGTGATGGTATTTTAGGAAGGACTGTTCAAAGAGACTTAGTATGTGCCAGTTTGCCAGGTGGTGAACTGACACAGGGTGAGCAAGATCAGCTCATCGTGTCTGTGAAGGAGCTGATGAAAACATTCCAGGACCCTTTGAAATCTGAATCTGAACAATTGAAATTGGCTGGCCCTGGAGATAATCAAAAACCTAAAAACAATGATGTTGCATATCCGCAAAAACAAAAAGACATTCACATCTCTGCTTTAACTGTGCAAACAGTAAACACAAAGGAAGATTACAAAAATCAATCTAAAAGTAGTTCTGATATCACCTATACTAAAGAGACTGATGGAAAAATGGAACAGATTGATTTTGACAAAGAAAGAACTAGCCTTAAGAAAGAAGAATCACAGTTGACAGATAAAAGCCCAGGAACAATGCAGTTAGATGCATCTTTCCTAACCACTGTTATAGGTTTATCTGAGGAAACTCAAATCAGCCCAGATCGGAGAACTTCTGAAGACTTTAGTGCTGATATAAAGGCTGAGCTGGAAGAAAACCCTGAGTATCAGATGTTTAAGCAGAACCAAACACGTTTAAATGTCAATTATCAACTGCTTGTCCTTCAAGATGACCAATCATCTGGTGATTTGGACACAAATCTAGAGTCTCAGTACAGTCCTTGCTTTGTGGGAGACTTCAGTTCCGCCAGTCCTGAGAGTTCTAAGGAGGAAAACTTGGCTGAATCCCCAGAAAACAGTGACGATTCCTCTCATTGTAGCTCAGGGCAAATTCAACATGCCGACACCCAACAAAGAAGCAATGGAGTTACCTTTGCTCTATCTTTAGGTGAAAACGAAACAGAAGAAAATATTTTTGAGGCACAAAAGACCGATAAAACAGCTGATAATGAAGGGAAAATACTTTATAGACAAATTAACACCCAAGAAAAAGTACTCATTTTTAGGGAGCCAAAACCCCAAGGAATTCAAACAGAGAAGAAAACATCTTACTTGACACCTGCAGCAGAAAGCTGCAAAGAACTAAAACTGTCTAGGGATCATTCAGAAGAAAAAATGGACGATGGGAAAACCTCAGAGACTGCTGTAACAGAACCCGAAAAAGGAAGAATGAATTCACTTTTAGAGATTCCATTCCAACAAAGTAACACTAAGAGAAAGACACACTCAGAAGAGTTGGTTGTTGAGAAGAATATGTCAGACAAGCAATCACATTTTAGTCGGGACCAAGATGAGTGTCTCAAAGAACAGCAAGTTATTAAACAAAGTATTTCTGAGGAAGATATTGTAAGCGAGCACTGGAAAAAAACACAAATGGAAAGAGATTATTCATGCAACAAGCTGAGCAGTGAGGGGAAAAAACAAACAGTGTTGGGGACAATTCATCCTGATAAGAGAAAGGGAAACCCACAAAAGCTAATAATTAAGAAAGATATGCCGGGCATGTGGTCACATCTCAGCAGTGACCTGGATGAATATGTAAAACAAATGACAGTGACAACAAAAGTTATTTCTGATGAGGACCGGGTCAATGAGAACTCCAAAGAAATAAGACGTCAAAGGGATAACTTACAAGACCAGACTGAGGAAGAGGAAACCACTTATACCTACCCGTTTGGAGTCAAAGAACAAACAAAAACGTCCATTTCAGAAAAAGAATTTGAACAAGTGGATATGCAGGGGGGGAAAAGCAAAAGCAATATTCAGCCAATTGCAGCTGAATTCAAAGAGCACACCATTTTGGACACTGAATCGGAACAAAATTATACCGAGCATGAGAGAAGCCCACAAAGGCCAATGATTGAAAACAAGATGTCTAGTTTGCTGTCTCATCTCAGTAGTGATCTGAATGGAGATGTTAAAGAAATGCCAGTGACAAGACAAAGTCATCCTGAATATGATATAGTCAATAAAAGCTCTGAACAAATAAAACTGACAAAGGCTAATTTAGATGAAAAGAAAGAGGAAAACATTCTAACAGGTGCACTTGGAGTCATAGAAAACAGAAAAACTTTTGTTCCTGAGACTGAATTTGACCAAATTGATGTTCATGGAAAGCGAAGCCTACAAAAACTAATAATGGACAAAGATACATCTGGGAGGTTGTCACATCTCTGTAGTGATCTGGAAGACTATGCCAAGCAAATGCCATTGAAAAAAGAAATTTATCATGAAGAATACCTGGTCAGTGAGAGCTGCAGAGAAATTAAACTGCCAGGAGATAATTTACAAGACCAGATAGAGGAAGATGAAAACATTCATACTGATAGAATTGAAGTCAAAAAACAAACAGAAGATTCTGATTTGGAGACTGAATATAAAAAAGTGTATGTTGAGAGAAAAGGCACCCCACAAAAAACCATGATTGAGAAAAATGTGTCAGGGATGTTGCATTATCTCTCTAGTGATCTGGATGATTATGGCAAACAAATGCCATTGAAAAAAGAAATTTATCATGAAGAATGCCTGGTCAGTGAGAGCTGCACAGAAATGAAACTGCCAAGAGATAATTTACAAGACCAGATTGAGGAAGTTGAAAACATAGATACTGACCCACTTGAAGCCAAAGAACAAACACAGGATTCTGTTTTGGAGGCTAAATTTGAAAAACTTTATGTTGAGAGAAAAGAAAGCCCACAAATAAACATGATTGAGAAAGATATCTCAGGGATGTTTTCACATCTCTGTAGTGATCTGGATGACTATGCCAAACAAATACCACTGAAAAGAGAAAGTCATCCAGAAGAATATCTGGTCAGTGAGAGCTGCACAGAAATTAAACTGCCAAGAGATAACTTACAAGTCCAGATTGAGGAGGATGAAAAGATATATACTGACCCAGTTGAAGCCAAACAACGTACAAAAGATCCTGTTTTGGAGACTGAATTTGAAAAAGTGTATGTTGAGGGAAAAAGCATCTCACAAAAAACCATGATTGAGAAAGATATGTCAGGGATGTTGCATTATCTCTGTAGTGATCTGGATGACAATGCCAAACAAATGCCACTGAAAAGAGAAAGTCATCCTGAAGAATATCTGGTCAGTGAGAGGTGCACAGAAATAAAACTGCCAAGAGATAATTTACAAGACCAGATTGAGGAAGATGAAAACATTCGTACTGATAGAATTGAAGTCAAAAAACAAACAGAAGATTCTGATTTGGAGACTGAATATAAAAATGTGTATGTTGAGAGAAAAGGCACCCCACAAAAAACCATGATTGAGAAAAATGTGTCAGGGATGTTGCATTATCTCTCTAGTGATCTGGATGATTATGGCAAACAAATGCCATTGAAAAAAGAAATTTATCATGAAGAATGCCTGGTCAGTGAGAGCTGCACAGAAATGAAACTGCCAAGAGATAATTTACAAGACCAGATTGAGGAAGTTGAAAACATAGATACTGGCCCACTTGAAGCCAAAGAACGTACAAAAGATCCTGTTTTGGAGACTGAATTTGAAAAAGTGTATGTTGAGGCAAAAAGCAGCTCACAAAAAACCATGATTGAGAAAGATATGTCAGGGATGTTGCATTATCTCTCTAGTGATCTGGATGTCTATGGCAAACAAATGCCATTGAAAAAAGAAATTTATCATGAAGAATACCTGGTCAGTGAGAGCTGCACAGAAATTAAACTGCCAGGAGATAATTTACAAGACCAGATTGAGGAAGTTGAAAACATAGATACTGACCCAGTTGAAGCCAAAGAACAAACACAGGATTCTGTTTTGGAGGCTAAATTTGAAAAACTTTATGTTGAGAGAAAAGAAAGCCCACAAATAAACATGATTGAGAAAGATATCTCAGGGATGTTTTCACATCTCTGTAGTGATCTGGATGACTATGCCAAACAAATACCACTGAAAAGAGAAAGTCATCCAGAAGAATATCTGGTCAGTGAGAGCTGCACAGAAATTAAACTGCCAAGAGATAACTTACAAGTCCAGATTGAGGAGGATGAAAACATATATACTGACCCAGCTGAAGCCAAACAACGTACAAAAGATCCTGTTTTGGAGACTGAATTTGAAAAAGTGTATGTTGAGGGAAAAAGCATCTCACAAAAAACCATGACTGAGAAAGATATGTCAGGGATGTTGCATTATCTCTGTAGTGATCTGGATGACAATGCCAAACAAATGCCACTGAAAAGAGAAAGTCATCCTGAAGAATATCTGGTCAGTCGGAGGTGCACAGAAATAAAACTGCCAAGAGATAATTTACAAGACCAGATTGAGGAAGAGGAAAACATACATACTGACCTAGTTGAAGCCAAAGAACAAACACAGGATTCTGTTTTGGAGGCTAAATTTGAAAAACTTTATGTTGAGAGAAAAGGAATCCCACAAATAAACGTGATTGAGAAAGATATGTCAGGGATGTTTTCACATCTCTGTAGTGATCTGGATGACTATGCCAAACAAATACCACTGAAAAGAGAAAGTCATCCGGAAGAATATCTGGTCAGTGAGAGCTGCACAGAAATAAAACTGCCAAGAGATAATTTACAAGACCAGATTGAGGAAGAGGAAAACATACATACTGACCTAGTTGAAGCCAAAGAACAAACACAGGTTTCTGTTTTGGAGCCTAAATTTAAAAAAGTTTATATTGAGAGAAAAGGAACCCCACATATAAACGTGATTGGGAAAGATATGTCAGGGATGTTGTCATATCTCTCGAGTGATCTGGATGATTATGGCAAACAAATGCCATTGAAAAAAGAAATTCTTGAAGAACATCTGATTAGTGAAAGTTGCACAGAAATAAAACTGCCAAGAGATAACTTACGAAACCAGTTTGAGGAAGAGGAAAACATACATACTGACCAAGTTAAAGCCAAAGAACAAACAAAAGATTCTGTTTTGGAGGCTGTATTTGAACAAGTTTATGTTGAGAGAAAAGGAAGACCACAAAAAAATGTGATTGAGAAAGATATGTCAGGTATGTTGTCATATATGTCTAGTGATCTGGATGACTATGCCCAAGAAATACCCAAAAAAAAGAAAATTCATCCTGACAAATATCTGGTAAGTGAGAGCTGCATAGAAATAAAACTACCAAGAGATAACTTACAAAAACAGATTGAGACAGATGAAAACATTCATACTGACCCAGTTGAAGCCAAAGAACAAACACAGGTTTCTTTTTTCGAGACTGAATTTCAAAAGGTTCACGGTGACAGAAAAGGAAGCCCACAAAAAACCTTGATTGAGAAAGATATGTCAGGGATGTTTTCATGTTTCTCCACTGATCTGGATGACTATGACAAACAAATGCCATTGAAAAAAGAAATTCATCCTGAAGAACATCTGCTCAGTGAGGGCTGCACTGAAAAAAAACTGCCAAACGATAACTTACAAGACCAGATTGAGGAAGAGGAAAACCTACACACTGATAGAATTGAAACTAAAGAACAAACTAAATATTCTGTTTTAGAGACTCAATTCAAACAAGTTTATACAGAGAAAAAAGGAAGCCCAATACAGCCATTGACGGAAAAAACTATGTCAAGTATGTTGTCACATCTGAGTAGTGACCTGGATGAATACTTAAAAGAAATTTCAGTGACAAGTCAAAGTCATTCTGAAAATCCTCTGGTGAGTGAGAGCTGCATAGAAATAATACTAACAAAAAAAAATTCAGATGACAAGGGGAAAAAAAAGGTAAATGATAAACCAGAACTCCCCTTTGGGGAAGGAACAAACCTGCAAACTGAGGTACATATGGTTGAGCATCCACCACAAGATTCAATTTTAGAGGCTCATGAAAAACTTTACATTGAAACTCAGACACATCCTAAGCAGCCTAAAACAGAGAAAGATTCATCAGGAATTTTTTCACATGTCCTTTTTAACCTAAATCAGCCTTTTAACGAAAACACAGAGACAGCATCTTTGGCAAAAGAGAGCAAACATATAACTATTCCAGTCTCTCATGAAGAAAATAAGATTTCCAATATAAACAGAGGTTTTCACATTTTGGATATTAATGAAATGAAAGGAAATGAAAGTAGATACCAAACATACCCTGATGAAAACATAACTTACCGGAGTGGCTCTTTGGAGAATGCTGATATAATTTTCTTACAAAGTCCCTATCTGCATTCTACTGACTCTGCTGAGGTGACCATGGGTATTGCAAAAAAAGATTTAGAATTTACTGATAGTAAAACTGACATTGAAGATGTAAGTGTACCTGCTTCTTCAAATCTCAGCAGAAATGGTAGTTGTCTGGTATCAAATACCTGTAGAACACTAAAACGACCGATTGATTTAGACAGTCATCAGACTCAAGAGTTTAATGACTCAGATCAGGAATCATGTCATCAGGATTCCTTAGAGACCAGTCCTCTTATGGAAGATAGGTCTTCAAAGAACTCCCCCGATTCCATTGAGCCAAGCCCTACTAAACAATCTCCATGTCAAGACTCTCTTGAATGCAGTCCTTCTCAGCCAAAGGAGCAACAATTTCAGATGCCAGTACAGACAGCCTTCTATGAAGATTATGCTTCCCAGCTCAAAGCATGTTTTTCCTTTGATGAAACTATTCACACAGATGAATATGAAAAGAATGCACAAGAAAAAATAAATGCAATCCCACAAGTTGAAATTAAAGTAAAAGAGGACGAGCATCCCAAAGCTACACACAAAGTTACTGAATTTAGTGCGTGCTCAAATCAGGGTGTCCATGCAAATGAAGGTGTCCATGCACTTATCAAGCAAGACTCTTGTTGTAGTAATAGCAGTGAGAATGACACAACCAATAGACAATACACACCAGAGGAGGAGATGTTTAAAATAGCTGTAAAAATAAAAACATTTGATGAAATGGAACATGAATCCAAAAGGAAGAGAGACAACAATGTCCCTGATGTATCACAGATAGGTGACTGTAACAAAGGTGTGGTAGATATAAAATTTGACCCTGATACACAGACTTCCTCAAATGATGTAATACATAAAAGCTGTGACAAAAATGTAGCTGAAAGCAGCTCTTTTCAACTACTCGATGATTCAGTATGTATTTCTGCTAGTCAAAAAGAGGAAGTTGAGAAAAGTGTTTCTATGACCATGGTACATAAAGACATGACAGAAGATGTTAGTTCCCCAGAAGCAAAAGTACATTTTTCCAGCTCTGTGGAAAATAAACAGTCCTTGCTTAGTGGCATTGCACCTGATTCACCATTTACATGCGATCCAGAGTCTGTCAATAAACTTCAGGACTACAAAAATACTACAGATATAGAAGACGTCACATTGTGCAGTTATAATAGAGTTGCCTTAAAGGAACATTTTAGGGCTGAAGAACAATTTCATCTTGGTGCTGCAGACGACACAAAAATACCTGAAAAAATAAACAATCAGTCACCAGGTGGGGAGAAAAGCCCCAGTCCTTTTCAGTTTCAGGAAGGGAAGCTATTTGAAATGACTCGGGGTGGAGCAATTGACATGACAAGAAGAACCTTTGATGAAGAAGAGGAAGGACATTCATTGTTTCATATTGAGGAACATCCAGTTGACAAAGATGTTTTGGAGACAACTGTTGAAGAAACAGCTTATCAAGGAAACCCAAAATCACAGCCAACACAGCATGTCTATGATGTAAATTCTAGTCCTAAATCCGAAGCGTCCACCAAACCCTCTTTTGGAAACTCAAAGCATGAGAAATCTTTTCAAAATGTTAATCTCTGTAGCCTTTCAGATATCAAGTTTGTTTCTCAACAGGATTCTAAGACTCTTATAGATATTTCAACAGAGGCTGAAAGTCTAGAGAGTCTTGGGTTGAATTATCTGGCGACCACAATAGCTGACCTTCAGTCAGATGCGTCTGCTGTAGGCCATTTGTTGGAGCCTGAAAATAATTGCTTCGACTCTTCGTCATCGGATGATGATGAGTTTGATGAAAATGAAGACCAGTGCTCAGTCATAGAAGTGAGATATCATCAAGGTTCTTTCATAGATATAGATTTCAATGAAACCCCCAAAGTAAAAGAAAACATGTCAAAAAGTGAACCACAAGTAGAAGTCTCAACCTTTAGTCGTAGAACTATATCTGAGGATAACACAACTAAGGCCACTAAAAAAAATGGCAGGAGCTATTCTGAGAACAGTCAGCCCCTAAATGTATCAAATATTCTCCCCTCCAAACCTATCATAATTCCTGAGAAAGCTTTAGCTGACAGGTTATCTTCAAGTTCCCCTACAATAAACGAAACATCTGTGAGGTCATCTTTAGAGACTGATGACATGAGTAGCACTAGCCACATGAGTTCAGATTCAGTTATATTTACATACGACATTCCAGCCTCCCAAAGTTCAGATTCTGATGGAAGTCAGTTACAAGTTGTGCATCCATCTTGTGGAACAGAGGATGTATTTGAGTCCAGGCCTCCCTGGGATGACACAGTGGAAACTCAGATGCAGAGAATCGAGGATGATCAGACTCCAGAATTTATATCAGGTATGGCTTGAAATGAATTTAGCTTTTGGTCTATCTTCTCTTCAGCAACAAGATCCTTTTCTCTCTTCTCAACAAGATTGTCTCTCCATTCGCCATGTATTGTTTCCATAGTTTGTGTGTGTCCATGTGCACATGGGTAATAGTGGATTGTATTTGGTAAAATACTGCTATATCATAGGAAAAATGCTATTTCAAGATTAAATATAAGACATTTCATTGTAGCACTCTTGTACTGTTGATATTATGAGTACTAATAACTCACCTTTACTAATGTTAACAAACCCAGTGCAACATTTGCCTATATTAACCAACACATTAGCAACACTGTTTACTCAAAAAGCATGTTCTGTTCTTGTGATTTAGTTTAACTGAACATAATCAAACCACATTTTATGTTATCAACCATGCAGACATCACATATCCTCATTTACCATACAGCCTATAGCATAGTAGGAAGTCAAACTATGTGTCCATGGTGAAGGACACATAGTTTGATAAGGACGATAAGGACAAGCCATATACTGGCTGTTTGTGTCTTTAATGGTTGGACATCTTCATTTACCTTTTGACTGATTTTTTTAGCTGACTGGCAGGATGACACTGATAGGAAAGAGGAAACTTTAGCAATCATTGCAGATCTTCTTGGCTTCAGCTGGACTGGTAAGCCATTAATTTTCTATGGGTATTTACCGCTGTGAAGGGCAATTGTAAATATGTCATTGGCAAACACAACAGATAATTTTTAAAAACTTCTATGTATAGAGTCATTAACATTACTGGGGAAGAACAGAATACACATACTCTTTGATAGCTGCCCCTTTTACCTCTTACTTTTAACACTGCTTTAATTCTGTATAACATAGGTGTCGCAAACATTTATCTGAGGTTTTGGTTCATATTGACCACAAAGCATTTTGATGTCATTTTTTAACTGGACAAAGGATATTCTGTGTTCTGATGCTGTAACTAAACTGACTTAAGGTTGTACTTAATGTGCTTTAGAAATTTTATTCCACATAACTTAGGTTTGCCAATTACATGCTTTATTTATATCCTTGAGGTCTGAGGTTAATAAAGCTGAATCACCCATTTCTAGTTTTATAAGCTGATAATCTAGAAAAACAAAGCCTATGACAGATTTTAAGTCCCTTAAATCTACTTTGTTGTTATTATGATGCTCAGTTTAAACTTCACCAAACCGCCTCAAATATTAGTGTCAACAAGCAATTAAACATACTGGTTCCTTTAAGAAACATGAATGAAAATTAAGAAATCTGTTAAAATGTCAGAAAAAGACCTTTGGACGTCCTGAAGTTTTCTTCATCTGTGGGTTCAATTTGTAGATGTCTGAAGGTGCCATTTCAGCTGGCCTATGCAAGTGAAACAAACTCAGAGTGTCAAGCCATCATTATCAATCTTGTTTTGTTTTGTTTGCCTGTCAAATTATTCTAGCAATTAGAAAGTACAAATAAGATTAAAAAATGTCATCCTTGCTGTTTGTTTAATCTAATGTATTGTCAGATGGTGAGTAAAAAAGTTTTTTTATGCAGTATTTTAATGTTTACTTTTAACAGTATAGCTAAAGCAATACTCAGTGCATTTGCTAAAGGAATGTTTTGTTGAACCTATTATCTCTTTCCTTGTATTTATCACTGCAGAGCTAGCAAGGGAACTTGAATTCGACGAAAATGATGTTCAGCAAGTACGAACACAAAATCCTAATTCCCTACAAGAGCAGAGCCATGCCTTGCTTCAGCGATGGGTTGAACGAGAAGGCAAACATGCCACAGGTATTTGAACATGTTGTTACATGTTTCAATTCAGAAATGTCTGAATTGAACCCTAAGTCTCTTTCCATATATAATAATTTTTAACTTTATGCACTGCGCATCAAAGACCCTGAAGAACTCATTTTGTCATTCTGTAGGGTGTTGTTGGTCTACCTTTTACGTTCACTTCCCTTCAGTTGTAAGTCAAACAATCATAGTAAGATTGTTAACTGAATGTAAATACATGCTGTTGACTAGAGGGCATGTGAAATGGCTGTTTTCTGTGAGCCTAAATAAACCCTGCTGAAAAAATTTTATATGGTAGGAACTCTTAATTAGGCCCGAACAGCTAAGCGCTGCGAAGGCCTATTGTATCTGTTAGGTTTATTTAATTTTTTTTAATTTTTTAATTTTCTTCTTATTCTTCCCCCGCATCCCGTTTCAGTAATTTGAAGGCCTTAACATATACGAAACTCACCAAACTTCACCCAAAATTGTCACCCAACTCAAATTTCAGTATTTTAATGGGATCAAAAATTTGCGTGGCCAAACCACTCTACAGCGCCCCCTAACGTGAGATAGACCAACCCGTAGGTCCTACAGAACTGAAACTCGGTATATAGGTAGATCCCCCTAAAACAAGTAAAAAAAGTCTCTTGGAGGTATACCCTAAATCCAATAGGAAATCCGCCATTTTCGGCCAAAGGGTCAAATTTGGCTGTTTTTCAATTTTCATACATGTCGAACTTTAAGGATCTCCTCCTACAGATTTTGAGCTATCAGCTTCAAACTTGGTCACTATGCCCATAAGGCATTGGGGATTAAAATGTATAAAAATCTTGAGCTTTTGAGTACGCTAAAGGGGCAGGACCAGGTCTCAAAGTTGGCGTATTCACCATGAATTTCCTACAGCTATAACTTTCACATAAAAAAGTCAATTTGCACCAACGTTGGTATGATTCACCCATGTTGGATGCTTGACGATCCTATGTGGTCATATGATGACGTCATATAAGCCCTACCTCCTCAAAACAGTCACTTTTTTTACTTGGACAGCTACATCTCTGGCCCACTTCACCTAATCAACATGGTCTTGAGGGAAAAGACACATAACATGTTGGCCTAACTTCCTTTAAAGCACCAACAGTTTTACGTGGACGCCGTTGCCTTGGTGGAAATTTGGCACAATTGTGTGTTTTGTCAGGACCTACGAAAAAGTCTCTTGGAGCCCTGGTTCACATCCCACAGGAAATCGGCCATTTTAGGCCTAAGCCGCCATTTTCTGTCTTTTACACACGTTGTGTCTGAATGAAGTTGTCCGACAGCTTTGAACGTGAAGACTTCACAGTCACTCTGCAGAGTCTTGAGCCATTGAAGGGCAAAAGTGATGAAAAGCTTTTAGCTACCTCACAGTGTGTGGGCGTGGCTAAGCTTCCAAATCTGACCCATTGCCATGTAGCATCGAGGTGGAATAACTTCCACGACCAAGGTCACGGCTTAAAGAAACATTCTGTCCTTCATAATAGAACATCTCTAATCACATTGGCATCGACTATGCTGGCAACACTAAGCCCCGTCCCCTTTAAACAGGAAGTATGCCGTGTTTTTATGTTACTTTACTACATATTACTCCCAAACTCATGCACTGTGTTTGATGAGATTCAACAACATGATACATCATCTGTGCCATCTACAGCAACAATGTAGGGCTCATTTCTATTAAGCTGTTCACATGACTTGGGAGCTATTGAAGAAATACGCCAAATATTTACAGTAAAAATTTATTTAAAATCAATATTAAATGGGTTAAACTTCGGTTAAAACAAGGGTGCTCTCAATTCTGTGATGATTCTCATTTTTGTCATGCTGTAGAATAATTCCACAGTATGGTTTTGTCATTGTGTGCCATAACAAGAAGCTATTAATTATTGTTTGTCAACAGTTTTTTGTTTTGGAAATATATTCACAGTCCCAAAATCAACAACTGTGTTTCCGAGGACGGATCGGCTTTGAGCCGTTGGTCAAAGTCTTACTTACATAACTGGATCAGCCCTGGGCTAGAAGTCGCAAACATCCCAAAGCTTGAAATTTGTAGTGGTTAAGGGGAGTAGACTTTGTGTCATTACTTTCCCATGATCCTTAGCGGGATATGTACTGCAGCACCATGAGTGAGTTAGAAGTCTTTGGTGTAGACATTGTTGAGATCACTAAAAGCACTGTCCCCCGAATCTCACCTAATGAATGAGTCTGAGAAAATCATGAGATAATTGAATACACTGTGTGGGGCGGCGGTGCTCATGCTCCGGCGGTCGCAATGCCAGAGCTGCGAGGGCCGCCCATCGCTGCTTGCAGCTTTAATTACTGTGAGTTTTTCACACTCTACGAATGCATCACTCAACTGTCCCTACTTGAAAAAGTTCTGTGCAGTGCATGTGCACAGAGACATTGACCAATAAAATAATATTGTAATAGCGAGAGAGTACAAAATTAGATGGACTCCCATAAACTAGTTCCAAAGAGAAATGCCATCTGGTAGTAGTTTAGATTTTTTATGGATTTCAAACAAAATTTGGTAATTTGCAAATCATGTCATAAAACCATTGCCATTAAAGGATCAGTACAACAAGCATATTTTACCACCTAAGGTTTCATCTGTTGCATATTTGTTGTAAACTCCGTACGTTATCTGAATGTGGCTGCCGTGTTTTGGCGTCAGTTGTAGCTTAAAACTGGGGAGCATAGTGTAAAATTATTCCTCGTTTTAAATATAATATAATCCGATTATCTGTATTTTCCGTTAGATTAACCTCAAAATAAATAAAAATTGGTTTGGTTAAAATTCTGTTTTGTTGTCAAAAAATCCAAGCATATGAAAATGGTTTAGAGAAGCTCCAATAACTGCGACTACTCTGGGTTACTGGATTTTATTTTCAATGTTTACACTATAATTTTTCTAATCTGGAATCAAAAGTTTTTTTTTGTTTTTGTTTTACAGTTTGTTTTGTTAAATGCATTAGCAACTAACTTTTCAGTAAATTTTTGCTGCTGAATTCTCATTTATTAAAAGTCCAATGTTGACCACAAAAACAGTTTGTTAGTGAAAAACATTTGTGTGAAACTGATGGTCAAAATAAATATTTACATTTATTCAGATTTTGTCTGAAGAAAAAAAAGAGTGACCATGTGCCATTTTACAAAAAAGATAATATAAACTAACAATTGGAGGTTATTTAAAAATATTGCGATATATATTATGTATCGCGATATAGAAAAAACAAAATTGCGTTATTTGATTTTCCTCATATTGCCCAGCGCGGAAACATTTCAGTTTAAAATTCAAAGAGATATATTAAAAAATACTTTATTATTCCCAAAGGAAAATTAAATGTTGTAACATTTAAAAAGCTCTCCAACTGAAGCCTCTGTTATTGTATAACTCATAAAGACAATGCTCATGGTTATTCGAAATTGTCTTACTTTTGTGAAAAATCCCTCTTAGCACTGATAACTCCAGGTGTTTCACAGTAGTACCCAGAACAGAACCAGCCTTCCTCGTTAGGTTATTTAGCCTTTGTTTGTCCTCGACTCTGATACTGCTGCCCCAACAAACAATGAGTAGATTTATTTAAGATCTGTTGCACCTTGCCATATATCCTGAAGGACCTAAGCTTGCTCAAGAAGATGGCTTCACTGTTGAGTGCCCAGCCCAGTCTGTGGTCTAGTTGAATAGTAAGATATGTATACTCCTCCAGAACACTTCTCCCTTG
This sequence comes from Orestias chungarensis, assembly GCA_032876305.1. Classification (NCBI taxonomy): domain Eukaryota; kingdom Metazoa; phylum Chordata; class Actinopteri; order Cyprinodontiformes; family Cyprinodontidae; genus Orestias; species Orestias chungarensis. The sequence continues at coordinate 469,761 of JAVLVB010001120.1, forward strand.
ATAGAAATAGTGCTTGACCTGATGCTGTTTATTTGAAATTTACAATTATTTTATTAGTTTCATTTACATTTAAGATAAGGTGATTGTCTCAACACCATGCCACAAAGCGGTCAACCAGCTCTCTGATACACCTAATGACCACAGTGTCATTTGAGTATTTCTACAAACAGCCAGACACTGACTTTTCCTGGAAGTCTGGAGTGTAATTAGTAAAATTAAATGGTGAGAATATTGTGTGAATGCTGAGCACTTGGTTAAACCCACAATCCTTCAATTTAACAAACTTTGGGGTGTTGGTCAGGAAGACATTTATCCAGTTGATTGTTAAATCTTTTATTTGAACATTTTTGAATTTTGGAGTAAATCAGGTTGAACTGTATATGTAATCACTATGTAGTTTTAGAGCCTGAAATAAAAGAACTGAAATTTAAAAAAAGTAAAAATCTGAATCTCAGTTACAGAACTACAGCAAATGGTGTTTGTGTTTGCAATCTCTAAACCATGAAAAGAGGAAAATTAGTTATAAAGGGAATGAGTATTCAGCATTCATAAGTATAGACTGACATAGCGTAAACAAATAATAATATTGTAAAACAGCATAGAATAGCAAGGAAGCAATTGAGGCATGTTCAAAAGAATTTGCATTTTTTTTAAATGAATGGGAAACTTCTAGTATGATGCACAATTAAGTAAAAGTTGCTAAGGTGAATCTAACTATCTGAGAAACATACCAAAGCAATTTAGAAAGACTGTAATTAGCTCCTGGTAACAAACTTTCTTCAGGAAAACAAATCTTGTCATAATCACATGAGTCAGTTTTCTCTGTAAAGTAAATCCTGTTTATTTTGAGGGGTCTGCATCGAACAAACAAGATATGAAAAAACTGCACAAAAATAAGACTGAATCTAACACCATTTTATAACAACAGTCAAAGTTCTGTATTACACCTAAGATCTGCTCTCTTGATGACCCTTAGTTTTTCATGTTTTTAAGTATAGCCCTATGGCCGTATAGACGCATAAAGTATTAGCAACTTTTTTGCCCCTTTTTGATTTACCAAAGTTCTTAAGACATAATGAAGAAATCAGTATATTGTTTCTTTTTGGTTTATTGTTAAAGCATTGAGTATGTTGAACACTTATGGAGATTGACACCCTGTGCCTTTGAATATAATGTACATTTTCAGAGGCTGAAAATATATTGGATTTTTATTTAATTGTATACTATTTACAACTTGAAATGGTAATCTTCCAACAAAAATATAGCAAAAATGCTTTTTTTTCATTCTTTCATTAATTTTCAATATAAGCACTTAACCTTTTTATATTAAAATGTACATTTTTTCTACAGAGGACTGCTTGATAAAAAGCTTGACGATGATCAATCGCATGGACATAGTCCATCTTATTGAAACCCAGATGAACAAGTCAGTTCAAGAGCAAACATCAAGGACTTATGCAGAGATAGAAAAGACTCTTGATCACAGTGAAGGTAGCAGAACAGCTTTTTGTCCTTACCAACACCATGCCTTTTATCCGTGTTTTTATGTACTATAATCTGTGGTCTATTTTTCAGTCTCAGTAGCTCTATCTTCAGTGCAAGAGGATACAGACAGCCCCAAAATTTTGAGAAGAGTAGAGTCAGAGCGCAGACCCCCTCCAGCTGTTTCTGAAGAAGACCTCTCAGTTGCCTCCTTATTGGATATCCCTTCATGGGCAGAACCTGCAGGACAAACTCACTCAGAGAGCATGCATGGAGACTTAATGGAGGATCTTGAAAACACACAGTAAATCAATCATTTCAATTTACTCTTGATTTTGTAATAATGCTTGGAACTGAAATGTAACCTGTTTTTATACATGCAACTCTGTAGGTTATTATTCAGAAAAAAATTAATTTAGTCCTACAAATGAATAGGTAATTACTCAGATTCAATAGAGTGGCCACATTTTTGGAAGTACTATCAAACTTATTATTCAGGTAATGACTGAATAAAATATATGTATTTATTGTAAATCTTAACGACAAAGTGTGCCAACACTTAGAGATCACATTTATATGTACTGTAACAAAGAAAATCCAGAAATATTATTGGAATAGTAAATATCAGAGCAACAAACCTAAGTGGAACAAGTATGACTCAAAAATAATAGATTTTCTGTTGACATTTGTTTTGGGTTTGTCAACAACAATCATGGCCTCACCACTTACAGCTAGACAGTGGTAATAAATTATTTGTAAGATCTATTAACATGCTACATTGACTAGCTCTTAGCTTAACACTTTAATAAAGTGGTTAAGGTAGCAATCTAATAAAAAAGTTTGTGCTGTTCTTATAACCTTATGTTGACCATTGTCTCCTCTCATGACCTGCATTTTCCATTACATCCCTAGTTCTTACTTTCTAATGATATTTGAATCTTGTAATCAATGTTGTAATTTGTGACCATTTTTTTTCAACCAACAGTGAATTGAATCCTAATCTATGGACAACAGAAGATGTAATTACACAAGAATCTACTCATCACTCAGAGGACCAAGTAAGTACCCGAGTGAGTGCAAAAGAAGCAACAGCGAAGAGCCAAGCAGCTCAACAAGTTTCGAATAATAATGAAGATGATTGCTTCAGTTCTGCCCAAGCTGGCCACTTATTTACAGACGATTGGTGTCAAACGTCATTGTTGATGCAGTGTGGTGGTAACAAGATGCAAAACAAGTCTCCAGAAATTATGAAGGTTCCATTATCCATATCTATCAGAGACTTTGAATGGAGTCTGTCTGAATCAGACAAAGCTGAAAGTGACTTTAATGAGCTTACTGATGAGTGTGGCTGTACACCTCCGTTTGGCAACACTGAGGCTGCAAGAACTACACAGGCAACTCTGGCAGTGACCAAATATTACACAGATGTAGCGCATAAAAGTAGGTTATCTCAGAATCCAGACAAGGTACGGCCTAACGATTACAAGACTCCACACATTTCAAGCCTGGATTTTGAACTCAAAGCTGTCAAGTCATGCAAAGACGCAAATCTAAAAGACCAACTACAAACAGATAAGTTTCTTCAGCACATACTCTTCATTGATGATGATGGTGACTTTAACTCAAGTGAAACTGTTAGCCATTCAGCAAAGTACAGCATGGTGAAATCGGACATAGATATAAGAACAGAATCAATTTTACCACATAATCATGTAAAAATTAGCTCCCCTTATTTGACATATGACTCATGTGATAGAAATACTACTTTTTATCATTTTTCAGAATCTAAAGAAGCTGACAGTAAATCTGAAACATTCAACTTTCCTGAGCCGAAGATTGCTCCTTCAGAGTTTTTCTCATGCCTTGAACCCCAAACTGATAATGGAAATTCTGAGATTTCACCTGCCGTTGTTTTGGAGTCCTGCCGTTTTAGCCCTAATGCTTTAATGTCTGAAGAACAGTATGACTTATTTTCAACTATTAATGAAGCATGTATTCTCAGAGCTGATACATGTATGACAAACTCTGTCGTGTCTAGGTTGTCGTCTCCTGAATCTGTCATGTCAGTTAGTGATTACAGAGCAATGTCACCTGATTCTCCACTGGGTACCAAGTGTTTTTCACCTATAAACTTTTATGACACACTGGAAAGCTGTCGGCCACATTCTCCAATGTCTGACAACTTGCCAGATATTAATTTGGTTGACAATGAGAAGAAATTGCACCTACAGTTGTATGAAGGTGAAGAAAATATTTCTTCAGACGAGTTTAAAGTGCCTGTAATTTTAAATTCATGCAAATCAGAGTTTTCTGAGTCCCTGGATTTCTCTACACCACTGCCCTCTGACTATCAAGTACCTACATGTTGTCAGGGTGTTTCAAATATTTCACATAATAAAATAGAAAAAAGAATGTTCTCACCTGTTGCTTCATATATTGAAAATTATATTTCTTTAGACTTTCCTTTACCTGATAGAAAGGCAATGTCAACCGAATCATTAACCTTCAGTCAAGGATTAGGGAATGAATGCAGACCATTTTCTCCAGAATCTCAGTCCTCTCAGTGCAGCTTTTCGTTTCTTGATCTCATGTACTCAAAACCAACCCGCTCCCAGCTGAGGAGCCAATACTGTGATTATTTTTTACTTTATTCAAGTGAGAACCAATCATCACAATGGATAGAGAGCGTTTATCCTGTAACGCCCAGTGAGGAGGTCTATCCAGATATCTCCTCAACAAAACAATTACTTAATTTAGATCAATCACGATCAGCTCCAAATACAATAAATAAAAATCTTATACCACATGTTTTCACATGCTTTCCAGCTGAGACACAAGGCAGTATAAAAGGTGAAGAAATTGTTTATAAAAGTAAAAACTTAAATCTGTCTAATTTTGAGAATTACAAAATTAAAACTCCAGAAAAAAACAATTGTAATGAATCTAACCTGTCTTGCTGGAATTCCAATCTTGGACAACAATATTCTAAAAAAATATCAAAATTAGTTCAACCAGAAAATGATTCAAAAACAATGTGGGACACAGAACACGTGTATGTGAATCCTGATGGAGACTCTATAGAAACATGTTCTAGAAGGAAACAAACATTAAAAAAAGAAGTACCACAACAAATAGTCTTTGAATTGGTAAAAAAAAAAATATATGTTTTAAAATTTCAAAATATTCCAACTTTACTTTCCAACTCAAAATTATCATTCATAGATGATACAAAAAATGAAGAAGGTGTTGTCAAATTTGATGATTCCACAACAATTAAAGAGATTTCCAACAAACTACAACCATCATGCTCATCTTGTTCAGATTTGAACACCAAATGTGAAGGTCAAAATTTGTCTCAGGCTCTTACTTTTGGTCAGTTACGAGAGCAACACTGCAACTTTTATCTACAGTATTCAGTAAATAGACCAGTATCACCTCTGTCAACACAATCAGATGCAGATGATTTTGACATTTTTCCTTTAGATATCTTTGTTGAAGAATTGGACTCAATGGAAGTTTCACCTACGTTCCAATCAAAGGAGTTTTCCATCCCTCTGGTTGTAGATGACTGGGTGTCTGAGTTAAAATGTCGTTCCACAGACACAGGTGGGTCTTGCAATGACTTTACACATATGGCTCTGGATTCTCCTATTCATGAGTTCAGATGCACTTATGTGGATTGTAGTGAGGAAATGAGAGGATGCAGGTCATTTACACCAGAGTCTACATTGTCAGAATGTGAAGGGACTGATTTGTGTTTGAAAGGACTTTTTGAGGAGAACCGACTAGAATCCCCTCAGTCAATTGTGTCAGACCTTGAACTGGATAAGTTGTTCAGCAGCAGAACTTTGTCCCCAGACTCTGTGTCTTCTGATTTGGATTGTACACTTCTGAATGACTGGCTAACAGATTTCAGAGCATCCTCGCCAGAATCTGTAGCCTCAGTTGAATATCAAACTTTATCTCAGAGTATTACATTTGGTCAGTTACGTGAGCAACACTGCAAATTTTTTCTACAGTATTCAGTAAACAGACCAGTATCACCTCTGTCAACACAGTCAGACACAAATGATTTTGACTTTTGTCCTTTAGACATATTTGTTGAAAAAAGAACAGATTCACCAGATTCACTTCCTCCACTTTCCACACACTCAGTAGTACCAGAAACATCATGTCCACTGCCCTCTACTGTCAGAACTCTGACATATGCAAAAGTTGTTCAAAGTATTTCCTTTAAAGCCCGATGTGAGCCAATGTCTTGTTTTGGAGAATTGGACTCAAGGGAAGTTTCATCTGAGTTCCAATCAGAGGAGTTTTCCAGCCCTGTGATTGTAGACGACTGGGAATCTGAGTTAAGCTGTCATTCCATAGACTCAGTGGGGTCTTGTAGTGACTTTAGATACATGGCTCTGGATTCTCCAATTCCTGAGTTCAGATGCACCTATGTAGATTGTAGTGAGGAAATGAGAGGATGCAGGTCATTTACACCAGAGTCTACATTGTCAGACTGGGAAGGCACTGATTTGTGTTTGGAAGGACTTTTTGAGGAGAACCCACTAGAATCCCCTCAGTCCCTTGTGTTAGACCTTAACCTGGATAAGTTGTTCAGCAGCAGAAGTTTTTCCCCAGACTCTGTGTCTTCTGATTTGGATTCTGCACTTCTAAATGACTGGCTAACAGATTTCAGAGCATCGTCACCAGAATCTGTAGCATCAGTTGAAGATCAAACTTTATCTCAGAGTATTACGTTTGGTCAGTTATGTGAGCAACACTGCATCTTTTATCTACAGTATTCAGTAAACAGACCAGTATCACATCTGTCAACACAATCAGACGCAGAGGATTTTGACTTCAGTCCTTCAGACATATTTGTTGAAAACCGAACAGATTCACCAGATTCACTTTCTCCAGTGTCCAAACACTCAGGTGTAAAAGAAACATCCTGTCCACTTCCCTCTACTGACAGAACTCTGACATATGCAGAAGTGGTTCGAGGTATTTCCTTTAAAACCCAATCTGAGCCAATGTCTCGTTGTGGAGAATTGGACTCAAGGGAAGTTTCATTTACCTTCCAGTCAGAGGAGTTTTCCAGCACTTTGATTGTAGAAGACTGGGTGTCTGAGTTAAGCTGTCAGTCCATAGACTCAGTGGGGTCTTGCAGTGACTTTAGGTACATGGCTCTGGATTCTCCTATTCCTGAGTTCAAATGCACTTATGTGGATTGTAGTGGGGAAATGAGAGGATGCAGGTCATTTACACCAGAGTCTACATTGTCAGACTGGGAAGGCACTGATTTGTGTTTGGAAGGAGTTTTTGAGGAGAACCCACTAGAATCCCCTCAGTCACTTGTGTTAGACCTTAACCTGGATAAGTTGTTCAGCAGCAGAAGTTTTTCCCCAGACTCTCTGTCTTCTGATTTGGATTCTGCACTTCTAAATGACTGGCTAACAGATTTCAGAGCATCCTCACCAGAATCTGTAGCATCAGTTGAAGATCAAACTTTATCTCAGAGTATTACGTTTGGTCAGTTATGTGAGCAACACTGCATCTTTTATCTACAGT
>JAVLVB010001120.1:481209-527321 GCA_032876305.1 Orestias chungarensis
GTGTGTGTGTGTGTGTGTGTGTGTGTGTGTGTGTGTGTGTGTGTGTGTGTGTGTGTGTGTGTGTGTGTGTGTTGGTGCTTCTTTGGCATTTAACATGTAAAGGCTTTCTTGCCTTACTGTTGCATGTTTACTTCTCATCCATTAGCGTGATTCTGCAATATAGCATAACTAATCAAAATTCCTATGACACCATGATGTTGACATGAGCTTTAGATTTATATTCTAATCTTTTGTTCAACTGCAGTAATGGTTTAGGTGGCAACAGGTGGTTAAATTAAAGTAGCTCCTGATTGAAATAAGTATAATTACATATTTACACAGTGCAATTGTCTAGGAATACCTCTCCACTGACACAAATGGCCACTGCCATATGTTTTTGATCTGATATCAGAGAGGGTCTTTCCTCTAGACACAACATTACAAGTTGCTTAAGAATAATTCTGATTTTACAAAGTGCAATTTGTTAAACAAAATGTAATAGAATAGAAGACAATACCTTTCTATTCTAGTCTAATGCATTCTATTCTAATACAAGTCTGCTAAGAAAGATCTTTTTTTTCAGTTTCAGAGAAACATCAGAACCTTAAGAAATAACTTTGACAGTATAAAAGCTTAGGGTTGTCATTGCTTTGTCCATGCCATGTACTTTATATAAGGGTGGATGAAACAGATGAAAAACCCCATTACTGCTAATCATTCTAATTTTGAGTTATATGTATTTGTGCCCTGCCATTATATAAAAAAATATGCCATTAGGGTATATTAAACTGCTCATTTATTCTCTATCATAATAGAATTGATCACTCCAATCTGACAAAATGTTGTTAAATTGGAGACAAAACTTAGCAATCTCAATAAAAAGGCATTAACTGATACTCACCTCTTATGCTTTCAACCACAAAATGCATTATATTTTGAGTTTTCATTTCATTCATATAGGGACTTCTAAATGTATGTATGATTTTTCCCCTATTCCATTGTGTTATTTCTTTCGGGGATCATCTTCAGGTTTCCATTCAAATATATCTCAATCCTCAAAACAGCGCAACACTACATAAAAAATTAAGGGTTTTCAAGTTAAGACAATTTTAATATGACATTATTCAGACACAGCAATGATAGAACTCACTATTACACCTTCGTTGGACCTACTTAATACTGAATATGATATCACATGGACTACCAAAAGTAGCTTTCCACAGGTAAAATATGAATGACTCTGACTCCAGAATCACAAGACAACTGCAATTTGCATACCATCAAGTCCACAATCTCCAGCCAACCACCAAAGAAATCTGGATCTCCTCAGCTTCATCAGCCTCTTTGTGATTCGAAGGGAATGAAAGTAAGGTTCTCACCAGAAACAGTTGATTCACATACATCACAGTCATCTGATAGCCGCTCTGAGGAGAAAGAAGCTTACACATATGCAGAACTTTCACATGAAAAATCCCCTCCTGAGAATATTGATAATTTGTTTCCTGTTACCCAGATTCTAGAAGCTTACAACATAGAAGGTGTTGATTCAAAAACGGCTCCTCAGTCAAATCTTGACATTTATGAAGAATCTAACTTCTCCCCAACTGAAGCCCCTTCAATTCCTAAACTTTCTCGAAGACTTGGTGAGGAAGTTAAGCAATCACAAAATTCTGGCCAGTTCCAGTCCCACCAAAGCGTTAAAGGTCTTACTGAAGCATTTATTTTAATTCCTGACAAACCTGGGAAAAAATTGAATGATTTTAATACAGAAGTTCTTATTACCTTTTCAAGTTGTAAAGAACAACAATCTTTTGAGTTAAGAGGCACAACAGAAGAAGCCCCTGCCCAGACTACCCAAGATCAAAGTTTATGCAAGGGAACCTACACTGAAACCATATCTCTCCAGCTTGTGTCTGATTTTACTACTGACAGAGTTACATCTGTTAGACACTTAAGCTTTGATAAACTGATACCTTACATATCTTCCAGGAGCACAGAGATACCTACTGGAGAGGATGGGTATGAAGGTTTTGCCACTAAGTCCGCCTCATTCCAACTCAAAATCGAGATTTGTGAATCAGCCTTTGATCTGGAGTGCATGATCCCCACTTGGAGCAGCAGAGGTCTCCTCTTCTTCAGTGACCCACCCCAGAACACCTCCTGTATTTGCTGGTTGGCCATACTGCAGAGAGGAGAGTCTAAGGCTTCTATTGCGCCTGAGACAACTGGTCTGGCTCACTATCAGTTCAACTTGCTTGGAACACAGGGAATGGCAAAGCAGAAGGTGTTTCTGTCGTCTGGAAGTGAGGATTATGAAGATGCTCTTTTGGTTCATGAGTCTTGCCATCAAGGTATTGGACAAAGCAAAGAATCACTTTGTCGCTCAAAGACTTGTGATAAAAAATTCACACTATGTAAAACCTCACAGCCTTATGGAACTTACTATACTGATAATTCTCTCAAAAGGGTAAGATAAGAGTGAAAATGAATGAACAATTTATGAAGAAATAATTCTTAACCCTCTGGCCAGGAGGGTTAAGAAATAGATCTGAAATAGATTTTGTTATGTACCATATTTATTTTATTTTAAATGTAACACGATTTAACTCACCATGTATGTTTATGGGTGTTTCGATGAATAAAAAAATGATTCAATACCTTTTCCAAATGTTTTCTTTTCAAGTGCCATGCTGTACCTCTCAGTGTAACATCCACCACATTGAAAAGTGTCATTTCAATGTGATCCCTGCTTGCTTTGCTATAAACACAATATTTATGCAAGTTACTTCATACAATAAATCTGAATAGATTTGTATTGTTTGGTCAGGAGGTCTCGCAGATTTTGGGTCAGTGTCTGATATTTCAGATGAGGGGCTTGTGACCACCAGAATAATAGGAAGGAAGGTTTTCATTAATGTATTCAATTAAGCATGGCTGATGATGCAATGATTTAGCATGGAAACTTTGAGTTTATTTTTCTCCCTCAGAATAAAACAATTTAAAATGTGTATTTCACGACATTAACTTACAGTTTGTTTGCACAATTGCTGAAGGTCTTGGAGGTGTATTATCCCACTGTGAGCACGTCTTTGCTGATTTTATCTTACAACATAACCCTTAACATTTTGTTGCTGTTTCCCTAAATCCTAAAATTCTTGTATTAACCCAAAATGCAACGATTATGTTTGTCACATCTTTTGCCACTGATTATCTTTTGTTCTGTTTCTGATAAAGGTTGATGAAGTGGCTGACCTCCCTACTCAGTCTGTGACTGAGGAAAAGTACCAAGATGAAAATGGGCATTTAGTTGTCAAACGGGTAAACTTGTTTTTTACGTTAAAAATTCTTTGGTTAAAATGTGTATTCCACTTTTGGATGGCTGTTTGAATTAGTACTATTGATTAATTGTTATTTCCTTTTTTGTTTGATATGCAAAAAAATGTCTCACTCAGGTTACACAAAAAGTCATCCACAGGTGTGCTTCTGAGGATGGTGTACAGCATGAAGAGATGTCAAAAGGAACTCCTCTGGAGTCTTTGACTGTAGCAGATGGAGTTGGTTATTTGAAGACGGTAAAGCGGACTGTACTAAAAAGTGTTGGAGACCATACAGAGGTGCATGTACTCTCCTTACCTATTAAGCGCTCAGAAAAAAAATCTATATTATTTTTCTCCCAGATTTCTTGTGTTTTTGCTTTTGTTTTCACTTAAATAGTTTCATCAAGGTTAAACCAACTTTGTCCCATGTAAAAAGCCACAAGTGCCACAGAAAGAAAAATAGGCTACATTTCTACATTTAACTATTGAAAATACCTGTCAATACCACCATTGCTGACACAACCAGTTATTAGGTTTAGGGTGCAGTTGCTTGTCCATTTTAAACTGCCTATTTTTTTTTACTAAGGGTATCTATAATTAACAAAGTTTGTTTGATTTAGGTGTGACAAAAGAGCAAAAACTGAAAAAAATGTGTAAGGGTGCAAAAACCTTTGCTCAGCATTGTTTGTAATAATTGAATTAATTATAATATCAATTTACATCGACAGCATCTTGTAAAATATTATAAATATAATTTTGACGTTTTATGTCTACCCTAGGTCACATTTTTAAAAAGTGAAGCCTTTTCATCATCCAGGCAAGAAAGAGGTGATTCAGAAAAGAAAACTGTGGTTGAGGGGGAAAGGATAACAACTTCCCAAGGAGAAACATTTTTAGCCTCAGCTTTCTCATCAGCCCAAACTGACATCAAACAGGTTTGTAAGACATTGTCTATATATTCATTCAATTAGAGCCAGAAAAACATACTTAAAAGCTGTGATGCAATTTTGCCAAGCTTTATCCTGCCTCTTACCAAATGACCCCTAAAGATAGGCCTGAGGGTGCCATCTGACCTTTCACAAATAAGCAGGTCAAAGACAAGATGTATGAAAGAATAATGACAAAGGAGCCACATTCTAAAGAACAGCTTTGAAAAAATATCAGAAAACATAGATAATTATTTAGACTAATTTTAAACACAGAAGAAAGTCTGGCTCATTTGTAGCAAAATACAAACAAATTAGGGATGGTTTTGCACTAACACAACAAATGCAACTCTTTAGTATTTTTTTTGATAAATCTGACTAAATCTGTTAGTGGCACTTTAGTTTTGTTGAAATAATCGATCCTAATTGACAGGTGTGGTATTTGATATGGAAGACCATTTCCGCCACATTGGATAAAAAAAATCTATATCTCATACAAACCGGATTCCAAAAAAGTTGGGACACTAAACAAATTGTGAATAAAAACTGAATGCAATGATGCGGAGGTGCCAACATCTAATATTTTATTTAGAATAGAACACAAATCACAGATAAAACTAAGAGAATGTATAATTTCAAGGGAAAATATGTTGTTTCAAACTTTCATGGCATCAACAAATCCCCAAAAAGTTGGGACAATGCCATTTTTTACCAATGTGTGGCATCCCCCCTTTCTTCTTACAACACTCAACTGACGTGTGGGGACAGAGGAGACCAGTTTCTCAAGTTTAGAAATAGGAATGCTCTCCCATTCATGTCTAATACAGGCCTCTAGCTATTCAATCGTCTTGGGCCTTCTTTTTCGCACCTTCCTCTTTATGATGCGCCAAATGTTCTCTATAGGTGAAAGATCTGGACTGCAGGCTGCCCATTTCAGTACCCGGATAATTCTCCTACGTAGCCATGATGTTGTGATTGCTGCAGAATGTGGTCTGGCATTATCTTGTTGAAAAATGCAGGGTCTTCCCTGAAAGAGATGACGTCTAGATGGGAGCATGTATTCTTCTAGAACCTGAACATAGTTCTCTGCATTAATGGTGCCTTTCCAGACATGCAAGCTGCCCATGCCACAAGCACTCATGCAACCCCATACCATCAGTGATGCAGACTTCTGAACAACTTGGGTTATCCTTGTCCTCTCTGGTCCGGATGACATGGGGTCCCAGTGTTCCATCAAGAACTTCAAATCGTGACTCATCTGACCACAAAACAGTCTTCCATTTTGCCACACTCCATTTTTAAAGACCCCTGGCCCAGTGCAAACGTCTGAGCTTGTGGAGCTTGCTTAGAAATGGCTTCCTCTTTGCACTGTAGAGTTTCAGCTGACAACGGCGCATGGCACGGTGGATTGTGTCCACTGACGATGCTTTCTGGAAGTATTCCTGAGCCCATTCTGTTATTTCCTTGACAGTGGCATTCCTGTTTGAGGTGCAGTGACGTTTAAGGGCCCGGAGATCACGAGCATCCAGTAGATTTTTATGGCCTTGACCCTTACGCACAGCAATTGCTCCAGATTCTCTTAATCTCTTGATGATGTTATGCACGGTTGATGATGATAACTTAAAAGTCTTTGCTTTTTTACACTGGGTAACACCATTCTGGTATTGCTGCACTATCTTTCTGTGCAACAATGGTGGAATTGGTGATCCTCTTACCATCTTGGCTTCAGAGAGACACTGACACTCTGACAAGCTCTTTTTATACCCAATCATGTTGTCAATTGACCTAATTAGTATTAATTAGTCTTCCAGCTGTTTGTTATATGCTCAATTTCGTTTTTCCAGTCATTTATTGCTACTTCTCCCAATGTTTTTGGGATTTGTTGACACTGTGAAATTTTGAATCAACATATTTTTCCTTTAAATTGTTACATTTACTTTGATTAAACTTTTGATCTGTCATCTATGTTATATTACAAGTAAAATATTGACATTTGCCATCTCCACATCATTGCATTCAGTTTTTATTCACAATTTGCTTGGTGTCCCAACTTTTTTGGAATCCACTTTGTAATTATGACTTAGCTATCTCATTATAATGAGATAGTATCTCATTATTATGAGATAGTATCTCATAATTATGACTTAGCTATCTCATTATTATGTGATTGTATATCATGATTATGATGTAGCTATCTCATTATTATGAGATAGTATCTCATAATTATAACTTAGCTATCTCATTATTATTATTGATTTCAGCAAGCCACGTGACAGATACAGGAACAATTTCGAAATGACACTGAGGCGCCAAACTGTGTTTATAAGGAAGCGAATCTGTCAACGGGATGCATTTGCCAAAATAATTCTTGATCTTTTTCGGTACAGCATCAACTAGCACCCTCAAGGCAAACGAAAGATTTCCGCAGTGTGGGACCATTTTGATCTTACATTGGAAAATAAGGGAATTGTTTTCGTTTTGTTCTTTCATCCGGTTCTTTTCAGCTTTAAATTTCTGAAGTAAAACCCCAGTCCACAAGCATCCTCATTTCAAACACATTCACTTAAATTTTCACTTTATGGTACATATTCACATTAATTATTGACTGTATCTAAGAATATCACATATTTTCAATTTAAATTAAGATAGGAAATAAAACAATATATAATATACAATAACATAGGAATGAAATGTTATTGTATACACTGGTTCATCAAATCAGTCTATCTCCGTTGCCTGTAGGGATTTTTAACGTCCAGCAGGTGTGAGTATTCAGTGACACAGTATCAATACAGTTTTGCTATTTGTCGAAACGCTTCATGACGTCTCATCTACCCATCACTATTATTATGAGATAGTAGCTTATAATAATGAAATAGCTAAGTCATAATTGTGAGATACTATCTCATAATAATTATATATTATTATTGATAATAATGAGATTGCTAAGTCATAATTATGAGATAGTATCTCATAATAATGAGATAGTTAAGTCATAATTATAAGATACTATCTCATAATAATGAGATAGTTAAGTCTTAATTATGAGATACTATCTCATAATAATGAGATACTATCTCATAATAGTGAGATGCTATCTCATAATAATGAGATAGCTAAGTCATAATTATGAGATACTATCTTATCATAATGAGAAAGCTAAGTCATACTTATGAAATATAATTTTTTTTCACCAGTGTGGCGGAAATGGGCTTCCATAAATTTAATATGATGTTTAGATAGCATAATTATCAAACAGGTAAGCATTTTGCTGGATACAACAAAAGGCTACTCTGAAATTGGCCTCTAACATTTTCTGAGACCAGCCACCAGGACAGCTTGTGCAGCAATTGATTTTTAACACACAAAAAATGTATGCACAAAATGTTGTAAACCATCTCAAGAAAGCACATCTGCATGCTTGTTGTCCTCATTCGGGGTGTGAAACTGTCTGCAGTTCGTCTCTATGACCACCTTTAGTAGGCAAATGCTAGTGTTTGATGCTGCCTCAAGAGGATGCTTTTGAAGGCATCCTCTTCACAGATGAATCCCAATTTTCATTGTTCAGAGTAGACGATAGACAGTGCGTGAGGCTTGTATGGGTGAGTGTTTTACTGACATGGCCCATGTTGGCGGTGTCTTTACAGTAGGGACAAATGTATGTTATGGACAAGAAGCATAGCTGCATTTTATAGATGACATTTTGAATGCAATGAGACACCGTGACAAGATTTTGAGGCCCATTGCCTTGCCATTCACCCATGACTATTATGTACAATGACATCTACGATAACGTGTTCTAGCTCCTGCCAATATTCAGCAACTTTGTGCAGCCATTAAGAAGGAGTGGACCACCATTCCACAGGGGACAATTAAATATTACTAACAAATTAATTTAACCTCAAACAAAATGAGTTCAAACTATGGCATCATAAAGCATCTGTATAAAAGCATTTAATACAATTTTGAATCATCCTGCATAAAGATGTATTGATTATTAGTTCTAGTAGCAAGAGCAAGGTCACATCATCTGTGTGAGAGCTTGTGAAGTGATTTAGGTAAATAATTACTAAATATAGCTGTCATCACCTGTACTAACCATCTTATTATCATTATTTTTTGTCTTAAGGGCCCAAATTCGTAAAGGTTCATTCGATAAACAAACAGAGGTGGAAGGTTCCAGGCAGCACAAGGAAGTCCTCAGTGATCGGAAGAAAACAGAAAAGGATCGGTTGCCTGAATCTGTTATAGCTACTCCACCAGCTCCTTCTGCCATTAAAATAAGGAAAATAAGGACAAAACAGAGGTAGAAGAGCAACTGAATGACTAACTCTCTGCCCTTGTACCCAACCCTCTCCACACACAAAAGTCCCTGCTAATCCTATGCATTAGCCACATGTAATCCCAGTGTGCACCTCAGAGACACCACAGTCTTCCCATTTTGGTCCCGAAATTTGTTCTTTTTTTTCACAAAGATTATTTTTGTTTCCCTAAACTGATTTTATTTATGATTTTTCTTAATAGTTATATGTTTTTTTCTCTTTTTTTGCCTTTTTATGACCAAAGAAAGCTTTCTGTTGTTTTCCTCTGATTTGGTCAGAATGTCCAAAATCCCATGGTTTTGCTTTGAACATTTGGTAGAGGAACAAGGAAACAAATGAGAACCATAGTAACATTGTACAGGGTGACTAACAATTTACCTTTTGAAAATACTGCTACTAATGTCTGTGTAGGGGCTTAGAGTGAAAAAAACATTCACACCAGTTTGGTCCTAAAACACTTATTTCATCAACAGTCTGAGTCTTTTTCAGTTATTTTTTTCTTGACTCAGGTGGTCAGGATGTCACAAACAGAAAAAACAGACTTTGCTGAAAACAAAATGTAATTGCTGCTGTTGTGTTTCGCATAGACCATGTGTACTCTTGTCATTAGTTGTCAGAAATATATATTATCTATTCTGTGAAAACAGCTGACATATGTAGCCTAGGAATAAATAGTCACTCACGTGAAGTAAAACCGGCATGGCTAATCAACACGTGTAAGTGAGAACCCAGCTTTGACTGCTTTACTGCTATGTGGGCCGTCTTTAGATCCTTTTTTCATCAGAATGTCTTTTTATGTATAACAATATTTGTTCCTTGAGTTTCTCTTTGGAATCATGAATCATCTCTCATCTTTACTCATGATCTATGTATGATGAATGTGTGCTGACCAACCTCCAGCAATTATGGCTACTTTCTGTGGAGCATCACTCTTTTAAACCCCCATTTAAATGTCAGTTATCAGGAAAAGTTAAAAAAATAAAAATAAAATAGGAACACATTTCTGTGAAGCAAAATTAATCATTTGATTAATTTCTTGTTAAAGATTTGTTAGCTCACTTTTTCCATTGAGAATTTTTTTTAATGTTTGAGAGCAAAGAAGTGTGCTGGTTTATTTTCCACAAGATGCTTTTACACTCCTGAATGTCTAGTGGGATCATCTTCATGCTTTTTGTGCACAGTACATGAGGTTCAACAAATGTTAGCATCATGGGCTGTTTGATTGCAGAAAGTGGGTGGGCTGATGAAGTGGGACGCTGGCTGAGCGGCGTCACTGTGTGTACCTGTAACATGTATACCAATCTCACTGTTTCTGTTTTAATTTAGGAAAAAGATGCAAATTAGTGGAAGTTCACTGTGACAGATTTGCTTTTATCTTACTAAAACAGAATCCTTTTTGTTTTTCTTTGATTACAGTTATGTGCATATACAGCTCATAATCATATAAATATTTACAAGGGCATGTATTATTGTATTAAATTTCAAACAGAATAAAATTTAATTGCTGAAGTGTATCTATGACTGATAGAAAATAAAAGTCTACAAACACAGTTATGGAACATGATCATACATCATTGCACAATCTCTCTGAATCACCAAAAGCCCTGATACGGTCTTCTCTTTTGTTTTTAGGCTTCAGGAGAAGGTTTGTTTTGTAATTTGTGAAGCAGACCCATCTGAAATGTTTGTTCCTATAAGGTTAAGGCCACGGCCTTGTGACCAAAGCTCAAAGTGTCTTTCAGCAAATTAATGATTATATGATTTTTTTTATTGCAAGATCAGAGGTCTTCTCTTGGTATGTCTACTTACCAATTAGTGAGGATGCAGCATCTACCAGTTGCAGTGCACCATTGCAGATGTGGAAAATGCTACAGTTGGACTGGAAAATTGTAGTGCTATCTGCTTGACAGACCTAACTAATGGAACCATAATTAAGGTGAATTTATATTTAAGGTTTGCCCATTTTCATATACATATACAGAGAGAGAGACTCTCTGTTTAAAGAGTGCATTGTTAGTACCTATATTTCATTATATATATTTTTTAGGAATTACAATTCCAAAATAGATTTTTATACTGGATAGGCTTTGTAGGTTTTCAAAGATGTAAAGGAGTAAAAGAGGCAAACTTCATTTAGCATCATGTTTATAAAGTCCAATCATAGCTTTGTTTGGCAGTGGAGCAAAAGTTTATTTGCCGCCTTTCTATGGTGTATCCTACCTTTCACCCTTTGATACCTAAGAATAGGCACCTGTTCATAAAACTAAAATAAAAAACGTCCCCATGACTTTACTGCAGGTGTTTTTTCCATGTTGGGTTGGTGTTAAAAGAATCTGCAGAAGGAAGGGAGAGTGGAATGGAGTTACAACAATATAAAGAAAGGAGAAGAAGGGGGGTACGACACAAGAATGGGAGGACAAAAGGAAAGAAGAGAAGACACAAGAATGGAAATTACTAGCCAAAGTAAGCAAGAGCACCAGAGAAGAAGGACATAACAGAATTAAGAAGGTAGGTAGGTGAAAATGAAGAAAAGGACAGGAGGCATAAAAAAAGGACAGAAGGAACAGTAAGGAAGAAACAATTGAATTGTTTAGGTAATATTGATATTATTTATACAATGAGACAAGACAATTCTGTCTTTACATTTAAGGCTGTATAACTATAGTTATTATAATTCTATAAAACTTTATTTTACAACTTAAAATGTTTTTTATTTATTTTATTAAACACTAATCTTCGAAAGGGGCAACCAGCAGAGAAAATAAAACCATAAATAATATAAACTAATTTAATAAGCTGAACTATAAAAACAATTCTTTTTAAAGGCAAGGGGTTGATAAATATGCAACATTTTTCTGTAATCAGAATTTGAAATAAATCTTTTGTTAGTGGAATTAATCTAGACTGATAGTTTTGTGTATTCATGTTCAATAAAGTTGAGGATATCTTTATTACACCTACCTTGACCAGCGCACCACTAACACAGCCTGCTTAACAGTTAGTTTGCAAACATAACCCACAGTCCTCAAGGGATTGTAACAAATAGCCCAATATATCTGACCATAGCATTTTTCTCCAGCAGCAAATTTGGATGTATACATTTTGGAGCAAGGTTCCTTTTTTTGACTGACACAAATTCATAGGTCTATTTACCTTACTTTTTTGTAACAGTGGCATCGGTATTCAAGCACCGTTTGGTTTATATTGTCTTAATAATGAAAATCCAACCAATTCCCAGAAATATGTTTACTGCATTGAACCAAACAATAATGCAGGACCAGCTGTATACACATTTCCACCTGTAACTATAATTTGGACTCTTTTGGGATTGAAGAAAAACATATGTTTAGTTTTTTTCTGTGAGCCAAAGTATTTGATTTGAAAGGGTTTTTTGTTTGAGACCATTTAATTTGGAAGAACAGAAACAGAATTGTTATATGCTGCACTAACACTGCCCCCCACACACACAAAATTAAAAAAATCAATTGTATCTATGCTAATGAGGAATGTAATGCAACTTTTGAATAGATTTATTTACCTTGAGCTAAGGGATATCATGTTAAACTCAACTTTAACAGATACAGACCCTTTCTCATTCACAACATTTGTGTATTTCAAACTCAAAGGTTCACATAGAATATATAGATCCAAATCAAAGAATGCACACATTTTCCAAGGTCATACAAAACAGTAGCTCTACAGCAGAAAAGCTAATCAATCAACCAGCCAAACATACATAAGTTAAAACCTTATCTTCATTACAATTTTTAGCTGATATATTTATTTCTTAAAACATGTTATGCCATCAATTGCCATGCTGGCAATAGGTAAACACTGTGTAAGGAGTAGTGCAATGCACTGACATCATATTTTGTCGAATGAAACGGTTCTCTTCACGCTTTTGAAAAGATAAGTGTTGGAGATAGCAAACAGTGGGGCAACGAAAAACACCACCATTGTTCAGCCACGGTGACACAGATGGCAAGCAGAAGCAGAGCCTCCAAGGCCGTCCAGCTGTCACTGCACTCCACACTTTCCCTCCAGTGTCATCAGGCCGTCACTTATTGTGTCCCCTCTCCACAGCTGGCAAAGCAATACATAGGTATGACAACAGAAAGCGGACACATACACACACACATGATAAAAGTACAATATGAAAAATTATCTTTTGTTTCTGTCAATTTTTATACAAAATGTGAAGGTTGTTTAAGAATCCAATGTTTTATTCTTTTCCTGTTTAAACGAGTCTTAGATGGGTTTTAAATCATTATCAACATCACTTCTGTGATACTAGAGGACATTAGAAACAGTCTGGGACAGGACTGATGCACAACATTAACAAATGCAAACAAGTCAGTGACTGACAAATTGAACAGCATTTTTTTTGTTCTTTTTGTTTCATATAATCTTAAACATGGAAACCCCCCTCCCTCCATCCCCGCCATGCACTACACAACAAATTGGGGATTTTTATGTTACATATATGCTACATTCTCTTATTTCGCTGATATAAAGGCAAACATATCTCAATGCAGAGTGTAAGCTACTCAGCCTTTCTTTACATTTACAAGTTACACTAGAGGTTGAAATTTGACAATTTAAACAGTATGGCAGCTCATAGCAAACAAAGAAATTTAGCTCATAAACTTAATTTTACAGAAATCCTTAAGTCATCTGATAGCATGAATAGCAGATTTTGTATTTTTTTTGTTCATTTTCTTTCTTTCTTTTTTAAAATCAATCACATTGTATCAACACGCTACCAGAACTAAAGCAAGCTCAATTTTTGAACATTCTGATTACCCAAATAGTTTGATTTGCACACACAGAAATACACATAAAAATACATGACTAATTTTCAGGAGAGGTTACAGTAGAGGAACTTTTAAACATCTCTTGTTGTATATTTAAAATGCATACCAAAAACGTTTAAAAAACAAACAGTTGAAAGGAAAAACAAAACGTTCTCAATATGTCTGTTTCATAAAGTCCAAATACAGTGTGCTGCCACCCTCTGGTGGTGTGGAATAGTGTCTGTTCAGAAAATACCATAACAGTAAAACGTAATAATGCTTGTATCCTTTGCAAGGTCACGTCTCCATGGAAGGGTCAAAGGTCTAAAGAGCCGTCAGGAGGATTGGCTAGTTGACTGCTCCACTAGATTATTTCTCACACACACTGATATTCCATTAACTGTAAAAAAAAAAAAAAAAAAAAGAAATAGAAAAAGAAAAAGAAAAAAAAAGAAGACAAAAACAGAAACAGCACTTAAACGGGATAAAATATTCACTTTTTCATTATAACTATACAGAAATGTTGTGTGTATATTTATGCATGTGGATTTCAAGTGAAGCTGCATAAATCATGTTTTTTGATTGGTATACATATGATTTACATGAACATAGTAAACCCCATTGCAAATTACACTTGTAATGACCAAAATTATGCAGGTATTTTATCCGAATTCAGCAACAACAAAAAAATCTATTTTTTAAAACTCATTGCAATCTCAAAATGTTTTATGGTCAATACAAATCTTCACGTTTGTCAATCAGGGATGGTTTTAGATGTTTTTTGACACAGCCAACCAATAAAGAGGTTCATTAGTTTGTAAATGTTTCAGTTCCATGTGATCCCTTTTGGAATTCCCAAACTACCCCTAGGTTCCAGCTAAATTAATGTAATAAGCTGTCACATAAATCTGACCTTGCAGCTTCAAAATTTGGACTGAATAAATATTTCAGGCTATCCTAGACATTAGAAAAACGCTGTGTTGTAAATTTCCACTGACCAATCAAGTTTTAGGACCCTACCACAATTCAACAGAACCATCTTATTTAACTGAAGGTATATAGTGACTTCCAAAAGTATTCCCACCTCTTGAACATACTTGTCATAAAACAACCACAAATATATTTCATTGGAAATTTTTAGTTTTTCTTGTAAATTTCCATTTCATTTTGGTGATATGTGACAAAATATAGAAAAGTTCAATAGAAGTTGAAATCGTTGCCCAGCCACTATATTTTCCAGGATCATGCATTGTAATTTAAAAAGATAAATCTTTAATGTTGAACGTTGTTCGTTTTAAAACACTTAAAGATCCATATTCCCATTTCTATATTTCTGTTAGGTAAACAAATAAATAATATATATATATATATATTTTTTTTTTTTTATAAAATTAATGCAAGTCAAAGCTTGTGGGGCAGTGTTTTAAAATGAAAGCTGCCAAAACAACTGACGATAGAAATAATCATAGGGGCCTTTTGTTTCCTTTACCACAAAATATTAAATCTCTTGACAAGACATGGGACAAATATGATTTTCTCAAAATATTAGAACATTTGAGGAAACTAGTAGTTTAATGTCATTGTATTACAAGAATTACATCAAAATACAGAATCAAAATAGTTTAATGTAAAAACAGTATAGCAACAAGTACTGCACTGCCGTTTAGTATAACAATTGTATATTTGTGCTTATACGTTTCAATGCAACAAATCTAAATGTACTTTTCATGAGCTTAGAACGATATGGATCCTTTTGACCTATTTGCTTTTTACAGTAAGAACGAGGACTACAAGCTGTTTGACTGCTTAGCAGACATGCCATTATAACCAACTAAATTTCGGTTCTAAAAGCAATAAGAGGCATCCCTGATCCCCCCCCGCCCCATCTACAAAGATTACATTTAAACGTGCATTCCCAAATTGTGACGATAATGTATTTGACTTGCTGAGTAGCAGTGTACAGGAAAACACAAGACAGAGGGACAACGCTACACTACGTCATGCTCTGTACGAACGGGAAAGTCTTGTCACCCTAGTCAGGGACTAAAAGCCCTTTAAAGCTTAGAAATGTGTTTAACTTTATTTTAGTTAAGTGGAACGATTCATCAACATTCTGGCAATGAAAAAAAAATCCCTATGTAAACCGGGAACACGTTTCCAACAGGAAATATTCAACAGAACACACGACTTTTCTACACTTGCAAAAAAAAAAATTGGAAAATCACATCTAAGGCCCTTTCCTGGTGATAGGCTTTAACATGTCAACATTAAGCATTTAAAAGCCACTTTTGCTGTTCACTTATTAGGTTGATATTATCTGAGTTTATTGCATTAATATTATTAATTAAATTAGCAAGTAGGTGTTTAAATCCCTTCAGCTTAATCAGGAGTCTTTATTGATTTCTAATGACCTCTTACGGAGAGGGGATGCTGGGTGAGCCTGAGCGATGGAAGTGAATATTTTGCCACTTCCCATCACGGCGTTGCCACACTCGGGTCTCCTCGGACTGCATGGTGCGTGGCATGCCACTCCCGTCCATGTACTGGGTCAGTCGGATATAAGCAATGCACGCCGCGTTTTCCCCGATGAGGTGCACATGTGGGTTCAGGAGAATTGTGTGCACGGGCTTATTCCCTTTAGACAGCGCTGTGAGTGACAGATTACAGAGAAAGCGTTGATTAAATAACATTAAAGTCCTATTTTCCCCACTTAAATATTTAATTGAATACCTTTTTTTTTTTTTCAAAAGCAAAACAGATTTTTCATTTTAGTACAAGCTAACAGTGTATAAGGAACGCAAGCCTCCATACGTTGATACTGGAGAGCTGACAAACAGGGGCTTGCCAAGTGATTGAGGTTTCTGGGACATATCTGGTTTATCTGAACTATTTTTACCAAGGCTGAGAACGGTCTGCCATTTACGGCACTCATTATTCATGGGTGAGTTTTTGCTCCAAGGTCAGTTCATGCCCTTGCCGAAAGACAGCAAACAAAAACAGCAAACTGATCAGGCTAAATATTTACAGTGGACAAACAACCGAAGCTGCGCAAATATATAAGGAATTTTTACTCCGTCAGTAGCATCCCCACCTACGTGTTTTGCGGTGCAATCCCTTCTCTAATATTTTAAAGGAAAAATAGGAACTGAAAGATTTATTAAAAGTCTTGTTAGCTTGTCGGTTTCTTGGTTATCTGTTGCTATTGCAAAAGCCTAGCAGCAGCTCATTCGCGCTGTTCCATGTAGAGCAGTAAAACTCGGTAATCGAGGAACCTATTTACAGCTAACCTGAATTACTTTCTTTAAAAGCACGAAGCGGGACACTGGCGGTGAATTTTTAGCAGCTCATGCTTCAAAGAAACTCTCTTAAACGCTCCCTGACTATTATCTACTTCATTTTATTTATTTAAATGTTTGTTGGTGTTTTTTTTAAACTGAGTATTTTTTATGTGTACACTAAAGGCTAAACCTTTGGGAAAAAGACCAATAGAAGGCAAACAAAAGGAAGAAAACTTCTGTTATAATTTTGCACTTGCTTCTTTAAAGTTTTTTCTTTAGCGTTATATTAAGTTTTGGACGTATTTAGAGCACATCAGCATTACAACACTTTGCTTTCACTGACAAGCATCATAATATTTAGATTTACTTTTCGGTATACCATTAGGCATACACATACAGAAAAGTGTTTTTTTATTTTTTTAAACATGAGAAACAAGAAAAAGGTGGTCGTTTTCTTGTTGAGAAGATTTGAAAGAGTCCTAATTTCACTGCAAAAAACGTAACTTCTATTCCATTGCTGATGAACTACAGAAAGCTGCAAGGATAGGGTAATTGGAAGGTTGAGTCTGACTGTATAATATATAAATGTCCAAAGGATGTTACGATCATAAGGGCTGGAATTGGTTGCCATTTACAAGTAACATCTCCCCAAAAAAAAAAGAACATCATACAAAAGCTCATTAGTTTATAAAGTGAAACTTTTATATTTTGCAGATGACATTATTAAAGCATTTATTGCTTGTGATTATGATGATTATGGCTTGTAGGAAATGAAAACAACATACGTAGCTCAGACAATCTTCATGTGAAAAAGCTAAATATTAGAAACTCATTGTGTAACACCTTAAATAGGTAGTTGATAAACAAAAAAAACTTGCAAAGGTTTCAAATCTTGAGTAGATCTCATCACAGAAGTAACTCACATGACTGTAGTTCAGCCGAATCCTGTTAATTACAAAATCATTTGAAATCCGGTGTGTTGATTCGCGGAAGCACTTAAAGCCCCCAGATGACTACGAGACACCAGCTGTACATTATGTCCTCCAGGAGCATTTAGGTAAGGTAAACTCAGGCCCACATTGAGGCTCGTTTGTCATCATTCCAGCTGAGTGCGACTTTTTCCAGTTATGGTCGGACTATAGGTTTTAGTAAGTTTAATTGATTATCTAATATTTAGTAGCCAGTACGTGATTGACAGTTTTTTGTCAAGTCCCAATAAATGTGAAAGGCTGAGGGCTGCATATCCGGTTAATAAATGACTAACTATTCATAGCTAAAAAGTTTTTAGACTTTGTCTGTGGGACTCATTATCTTTTGCCATTTCTTGTTCCAAATGTAATATTTTTCAGTTCCATGGCTTTAGTTTCATTCCAATTACAAAACAGCTCTCAGATTAGTAAGACACAAACTGCCTTCTGTTGGTTTCGCAGCTATCCAAGTTAGATGTAGAATCTTTATTTTCTGTATCGCTTTAGATGTCACTGGTAAAATAAAGACATCAATCAAACTACCTTTAAATGAACAAATCTTGGAGTAGAAGCGACAGATTTATCTGTTCTGTAGGGAAGTGTTAATGTTTTCAGCAGTAGTTCTTTTGTTTTACTTAACAGCATTGAACATACCATTTTCAAAGTAGAAGCGGTGGAAGTCATGCCCTTCCACCAGATTACCCAGGGCCTCTGGTTCGAAGGATGTCAAACCAGGATCACAGATCTTCCTGTTATGTGAAAAAGAGGAATGTCCAGCATCAGAAAATGGATGAAGCAGCTTATTCGAAAAGGGTGAGTAATAATGTTGATGCGCAAGATGGGAACTTACGCATAGGCTTCAAAGTCTCCATTGTTTATAGACTCAATCAGCTGTTCAGTAACCTTTATAATTTCCTGTTTGCGAGCTACAACAACAAAAAAATATATATATGTGTTTTTAAAAGATCAACTAGACAAAGTGATTTTCTTTTATAGGCAGATAAACGTCTTACTGCAAGTAAAGACAATTTGACATCAAATCAGCATCAAATGGGTTCTAGTCTACACATTTGCAACATTTCCAAAAAGATATTAGAAATGGAAGGCACTCAAAAAAAAAGAAAGAGCAAAAGTGTTTTAACATTTATGGTGTGAATAATTGAACTGTTTTAACTGAAGAAATAGAAGAAGAAAGCCTTCCATGACTAATAGTGGCATCAGGCAGGAAAAGAAATGCAGGATTTGTTTCACCCTACAAAGCTAAAAATAGCTCAGATGCAATTTATTTACTACAAAACTAGCCTTGACTAAATAATATTAACAGTTACCTTTATTGTTATTGGTGCAGGCTGGGGGATATTGACAAAAAAAAAAAAAAAAAACTCAAACTGTGCAACAAAAGAGACATGTTATAACAAATTGCGCATGTAAATTATGCCTTACGCTTTATTTTATTAACACATTAACGACAGGAACTGAGAGTACAAGTGCATAGTTGGAGGAGTCATGTGCATGAAACAAAAGGTAAATGGAGGAAAACATGATATACAAGGTATTGATGTGTAGAGTTTTAAATCAAGCACAACATATATTAGAATAGGAAACTCACTAGAGTAAAATAATCAAGGAGCAAATATCCAGGAGTCACAAATAGGAGTTTATTCAAATTGATGGGGTATGAGAAGTACTTGTATGTATACATTTTTTTATAAAACTACAGAATTAATGAAACTTGAAATGATCAGAATGACACAATCAAAGGATCTGAGATACTTCCAGCAGTGTGGCCATGGTCCTATGAAGCGGAAATGACAAATACCCCTCTCCACACAGGACTGTTTCCGGTTCGCGGCTGGTTCCCAGTGCGAACTGACAAAGAACCGTTTGTTTTTCCACACTGGTGCTGGCCAGAAAGCGACGTCATTACGTCGCTCCGTGCGTATGCGTACGTCACTATCACCCAGTAGACTTAGCGGCAAAATCCAACCGCCACAAGACAACAACAAAGATGGAAGGCTACGGCGGGACAAACGAACCAACCACACCACATGTAAAAAGGCTTTTAGATGCTTTATATGCAGGCCAACAGTGGCGGATTTGGATCAGGTAGCATTACCTAGGCAACGAGGACTTTAAAAGTAATAGTTTGCCCATTTCAAGAGTGAGTACTAACAACAAACTTACCGTGCTCTGTGAAGGTTTGCCCCAGCGTTGACTCGAGCTTCACTGTGGCGGTGTTACACGCCGGTCGGTCGCCGAGCACAGAGTCCAGAATGTCAAAATGTGGATTACTGCGTGGCCGTCCATTGCCACTACGGCCCAGATCTTTCTTCTGATCTCTGTAATCCTTCTTAAGCTTTTTAAGTTTGTTAATAATTTGCTCGCCACTGCGCTCAAACCCTCCCGCAGCCATCTCTCGCTGGATGTATTTGAACACCGGTTTGGTCCTTGAAGCCCCCACAAGTTTCTTTTGCACTTCGTTGGAGGACCACACAGCGAGCAGGAAGTTAGTCTCCTCCACTGACCAATGCTGCTTTGACTTCAGGACCATTTTGTTTCTTCCGCAGTAGAACTCTCGCACAAGCAACTCCAGTGTTGTTTAAAAGCTGCCGACCTTTACCTGTTTAGTTCCGTAGCCCCCCGTCCCTCACATTATCACGTTGAACCGGTTCTTCGCCTTGTTCCTCTTGTTCTTTCTTCTTCATCTTTTCTATCATGGCGGACCGCAAACAACTTTAAGGTGCATACCGCCACCTACTGTACATGAGTGTGTAGCAATATTTCTTTACATCAATTAAATTCTATTTTTTAATTTTGTATTTTGAAGATGCATAAATAATGCTTTCCTTAATCTGCAAATATCCAGCACGTCTCCCTCATTTCCCAAAATCCCTTTTAGACTCCATTCTTGACCTGTCCTTCCAACCATTCTTCTCAATTTCTCCCGTTCAGGTTCATATATTTTACAGTTCATCAATACATGTTCTACATCTTCTTTCTCTCCACATCCTTCACATTTATCATTACTTTTCCTCCCTATCAAATAAAAAATGTCATTTAAACAGGTATGACCTACTCTCAATCTGCTCATTATTATTTCCTCCCTTCGGTTTCTCATATTAATATTTCTAACCAATACTGACTTTTGAACTCTATACAATCTTCTACCCTTCTTATCTTCATTCCACCTTTTTTTCCATTTTTCCATTTCTTTACTATAAATATGAGATTTCCCTTCCCCTTTCCCAAAAGGTATTGTAATCGTTATTGCCCCGTTTAAAGCCCTCTTTGCTAATTTATCTGCCTTTTCATTGCCTTTAAAGCCTTCGTGTGCTGGTACCCAACAGAACTAAATGTCAATGCCACCCCTGTGTAATCTAAACTGTGAAACAGTACTGTGCTGAATTTCTAATACTAAATATTTCCTATCATTTCCTTCTCCCTGGAATTTTTTTCCATTATCTTACACATATTTGATGTTAACACTATGGGTCTATAATTTTCTGGTGTAGTGTTATCTTTTCCTGGTTTTGCTATGGGTATGATTATTGACTTTCGAGCTCTGTGGCAGCTCTCTTTCTTCCCAGATTTTATTGTACAGTTCTAAGATGGTTTCTTTTCATTGTTCGCCGAGATGATCTATCATTAAATACCAGATCTGATCTTTTCATGGGGCCGTTTTCTTTGTTTTTCTCAGAGCTCTGTTTGATTCTTCTATCCTAAATGGTGTATTTAGTAAATTAGCATTTTCTTTATTGTTTTCTTGTAAATATTTATATTTTAGTTTTGTTGCTTCACTCTCTTTTTTCCCCTCCTCACTAATATTGTTTGAGCTATTTATTTTACTAAAGGTTTCAAGTAATATTTCAGCTTTATCTTAAATTTTGGGTCCTTTATCTGTATTTAATATTGGATACCCATACCCTTTTTTAATTCATTAATAGGGTAATGATCGCTACCTTAAGTTGTATTTTTGTCTATATCCCATTCACAACTATGAGCTAATGAGTTTGAAACTACTGTTAGATCTATGATTCTGTTCCTGTTCTTATATTGATTCTAGTTCCCCTACCGTCATTATTACAAACTAAGTTTTTAATTTCCATAATTTCTTCAAGTTTCTAACCATTTTTATCATTACTTTTGCCCCACAATGTACCATTCACAATAAAATCCTCACACTATATTATCTTTCCTTCTAAATAACCCATTAATTCATCCATTGACTCTAGAGATATATTTTTACATGGATTATAAAAAATTATCTTATAATTGTCATATTTTTCCCATATTTCAATGACTATATATTTTAAATGAATTCCTTTACCTAATAGTTCATATTGTATTCCTTTTTTTATAAATATTACACACCCTCCACCATTTCCCTCTGGTCTATCCCCTCTTATGGTATCATACCCTTTAATAACAAAGTCTAATGTTGATTTTAACCATGTTTCTTCAATACATATTATATCTGTTTTTTCTACTAATATATCTACGTATCTCTTAAATTCTTGTCCATTTGCTATAAGGCTTCTAGCATTCCATTGTAGTATTAACATGTAGGTTTATCACCTGCTGTTCCTGCTCTCCCGTCTGTTTCCATCCCATTGTTTATATTTTCCCAAGAAATTTCTTTAAATCCCAAAAATCATCCTGCTCCCCTTGCAATTATTTTAATCTTCTCTGTTCAGTGTTTAGCTTGATCTGTGCAGTTGATGACATATGCTATGAATGAAACGAGTTTCTCTACAGATACCATTATGTTTTCCTCTGTTTGCCTTCTGGTTTGTTGTGGAGTTTGTTTCTCTGTCTGACCTGATTCCATTTCTTTGACCATTAACACTCTTAACTGCTTCTGCATAACTTATATTTTTAGACATTTTGACTTGTTGAACTTCTACAGCCTTCTTCCTCACCTCACATTTCCCAGAGTTAGCTCTATGTTTTCCTCCACAATTGCAACATATTTTCTCTGCATCTTCTCTACATTCTTCTATCCTATGTTCCTCTCTACATTTTACACATCTCTGCTTGCCCTTACACACTCTTGCCATATGTCCACTTGTAGCATTTGATTGGTAAAGGAATGAATGGTCTAACTGGAAAGCTCATGAATTCTATTTTAATCCTTTCTGGTAATATTTTTTCTGCAAACTCTATTAAAATGGACATACTTCACACCCTTTCTCCATTCACTGTTTTCATTAGTCTTTTTAGATTATTTACTTTTATCCCTACAATGCCTTGTTTGATTTTATCTAAATCCTCCTAAACTGGTATTCCTGAAATGACTCCTTTAAGTAATCTGTTCTCTCCAACAATTTTTTTCTTCATCACAATCTTTTAGGAAATATTTTCTACATGTAGGGTTTTATTTTTCTGTGCTTCAGTCTTACATCTTATCATTATGTTTGCATCCCTCAACACCTTCACCATTTCCATATCTCCTATTTTCTTTTTTATTTCTCTTGGTAATGTTATTGGGCTTTTGTTGTCTGTTCATCCTCCTTCCTGAATTTGAGTATTAATTTAACTTATTCTCTCTCTACTTTCTTACGAACAACTGTCTTCATCTGAACTATTTTCCTCCATTTCTCTGTTACTTCCTCAACGATCTGATATTCTCCCATCTCCTCGTTTTAGTTCTCCACTTTTTTTACCTCTTCTTCTCCCATTTTGTACTGCTTTCCAATCCTCAAATTCCATTTCACTCTCATTATCTCCTACCTTATTTGCCAATCTGACCCATTCACATTCCAGTTTATGCCAACCGTCCAGTCCAAAATCCGAAAATTGTCATCAAAAAACGGTTTCCTTGGTCAAAAACTGTCAATGCCGTATTTCAAATTTTGCCCGTTGAACAGGTTCTTTCCTTTGGCCCCAGAAAGAGTTGGTGCCAGCTAAGCACCAGTTTGGTCAGTGGAAACACAAAGAACCGGTGATAACTCTGGCTCTCGCACTGAATGAGCACTGGAACCAGCTTGGTGGAAAAGGTGTGTGTGTGTGTGTGTGTGTGTTTAAGTAGAGGGTGTAATAAGGACAAACATGTTTGGTAATGAGAAGAATTTACAGAGAAGATGAAATGTCAAGAAAGAACAAAAAAGGAGGAGTGGAGGAGGGGCATTTAATAATACTAAAAACATAAATATGGTTAAAAGAGATGCATGCAGTTTCAGTTTTTCCAAATACCCAATTGCAGTAATGGTAAGTTGCTATTGCACATTCCTATTAACTACGATCAGAAACCATCATTAAGAGAGCAAGCTGTCAGAAGTATGAGCACTGATAGTTATAACTGGCGTGTTTCTCTACCTTTCACATCTTCATCCTCAATGGTGGTGTTGGCACTTTCAATGGATTCCTAAAAAAGAACAATATTAGTTCTAAGTGAGAAAGCATTGGTTAAGGGAAAAAAACTGTCAATAGAGACAACATAAAAGGGCTAAGTTGTTTTTTTTAACCCCAATTTTAGGTTTAAGCTGTCTGAGAAATTATGCCGTTTTAAACAAATACTGGAAAGGTGTCTATATAGCCACATGAAGCTCTAGCGCTGCAGATTGCACAACCATTTTGTTACAAATTATCCAATGTCCAAATTTTAAGTATAGGTTTGGAAACCTTCCCAAGTATACAGTGTTAAAAAAAAAACTATCCAGACTCTGGTGTTTTAAATCAACCTAAGCCTGGATGGGTCCTTATGACAAGGTTACCCCAAACAAAACAAAAAAGAAATAAAACAAAAACTGCCTACTTTATCCAAAATTTGAGTGGAAATTCCAGTTTTGTTAACATACCTTGTTTCCATCTATGGGGTTGTGAATCACGGTTGTCTGTGGCTCCTAAAGAGAATGAAGAACATCAGCAAACAACATAAGAAACAGCGCAAACATTTTTCACTCAGATGTTTTGTGTGTAGTTTTAAAATGTCTTTGCTAAGGCTGCCTATGACATTATATTTTTTTGTAGCAGCCACTCTGTGTGAGTAATCAGAAAACTGAGCTTGTGTAGAGTCAATCCTAATGGGCTGCTCAGTTCTTCTGATCACTCACCCAGATATATCAGCAGCCTTTATTTGTGTGAGTGAATTCTGTATATGCTTAATAATGAAGACAGACGAGAATAGAGAGAGCGAGAGAGAGAGAAAGGCTTATGTCATGATCTTCTTGTACATGCGTAAACAAACTGTTTGTGAATGAGGAAGGAGAAAATCTTTGACATCATTCAAAGCGCTGGTATCATGGCCAGACACACAAAGCTTATAAGCAGACACTTTTTCAAAAGCCACTAAACGGACGGCCAAGAAGCAAATACCCAAAATTCACCTAACAGCCATGCACAAGGAAAACTATATCAGAAGCAATTCCTCAATAATATAAATACTGTATTCTAGTTTTATGAGCACAACTGCTAGGAATGAAGAGATGAGGACGTTAACTGCTGAATGGTAAGAGGGTGTGATGAGGGCACGAGGAGAAAAACAACAAGCTGTAGGTTTTAGGCTAAAAAGCATCTCAGACCAGCTAAGATCCATGGACATGCATTGCTCTGCAATCAGCACAAGTGAATAATAACATCAATATGAACTCTTGAGTCAGAGATTCTGCACATACATTGTTTAAAAATTATTAAGTTTCAGAAAACTTTAAAAATATTTAATGGAAAAAGGTGTGGATGTAGATAAGAAGTGTAAGTGTATATACCAGTGCAGAAGCAGGGCCAGTATCTTTAGGACTGGTGACTGTGTTGGCTTTGTTGTTGACCTACAGGGGGCAGGGTAGAGGGGAAATGACATGTATGCACTTTTTAAACACCATATTTACCATCTATTCCAAGTCAATAGACCAAAATTATGTCCAAATAATAATAATAAAAATAACAATAGTATGCCAGCATACTAGTATACTCATTAGAGCCAACAACAACAAAAAAATAAAGAATATACCCTAAAAGACAGAGCTGTGTTTTAGCTGTACTAAGATGTCAAATTCTTGAATTTCCCTCTGGGATCAATAAAGTATCTATTCATCTAATTTTGCAAGGTACAAACAAAAAAAAAAATTAACGAAAGATAAAGGAGCGCAACTAAATCTGAATTAATTCTTACCAGCTGAAAAATTCTAAGAAGCTGACACATACATTCACATAGTGATTACTTTTTGTAATTGTAATTTATATTTTTGCAAAAGGTAATTTAATGCTTTTCATAGTTCAGACCCTACTAAATCAGTAGAGCTTAAATGACAGCAAAACTGCTAAAGATATATATTTTTTGAAACATATGTTAACAAAGACAACCTACTAAGGTTACAGTCTTATGTTTTGATATACTGGGAAACAAATAGCATTGATAATTTGCTCATCTAAACCTGCAGCCTTTTTAGACTGATTTAAAGCAATGAGCTTACTGCCACAATGAATGCATAATGGCTTTGCACATTTATTCTTAATTAGGCTTGATCATTAGGAACAGTCATTATTAAATTTCATTAAATTCCTTTCTTGCTGACAACTGGACACTAAATTAGGTTGAAACTAATTCTAAAATACAAATGCACCTAACATAGTATGAGGATGGGGCAATGAGATACTGAGGTCATATTAAAGATGAACATTCATCAGATGTTAGCTATAAAACAAGTCAGTAAAATTAAAAATTGTGAAGGATCTAAAAGTTGTTGATTTTTTTCCACTGTCCAGTTGTCACAATGTAACATACCTAAAAGATTTGAAGGACAGGGGAAGACAGATATTTATTTTTGAGGCAATTCAATCGCACCTACACTATAAAAGGACAAGGCAATCTCAATTAGCATATTTGATTACAAAGACTCATGCTTCATTAAATAAAGAAATCTTTACAATTTCCAATTAGATTAACTAAAAGCTAAATGTTCTATATAAAGAAAGTATTACTTACTGAAAAATTTCACGCTCCTTTTTAGCTTTTACTGATTTTTATTTTCCTTTTTAAAAGGTGCCCAATTAAACAAAAACCTGAAAATAATGTTAAACACATGCTAAATGTGGATATTCACTCAGTTTCGCATGGCCTTTCCAAAAAGATTAGAAGAATGCCTAATTTTCCAGATTACAGTCACAGATCTGTAAAGGAAAAAGCTTAATTCATTCTTTAAAATCAGTATAAACTGCAGTACTACAATAATGGCTTGAATTTGTTTAAGCCAAGTAGCCATTTAAAGTGAACAATGAAACAAACAAAGAAAACAATGGACTTTACAAAAACCAAGGGGTCACTATGAACTGAAACTTTGTAGAATCCACTAAATATCCTTCAAGTTTAAATACCAATAAGGTCATATTAAAAACAAAACAATGAATGATTGCGTAATCTTGTTTAGACTTATGAAGTGTTTACAGATGCATATTAGTGGGATAACAGGTGCCAAACACAGTGACCCAATTTTAAAGCATAAACAGAGAGCATCTATTCTTGTGCCATGTTTTATTTATATTACACTTAATTGTTGAATTCCAGACTGGTTTTTTAACACTAAAATAAAACCATGTCAGAATGTATTTTCACTACATCAAGCTTTAAAAAAACAAGCATTTTTCAAAGGTTAGATTTATTGTCCTGGTTTATGTAATCAAGTGAACAATGCATAATTAAAATAATGAGGCCTGCACAGAATTCAAAATTCCATTCAAAACAATGGCAGCGGGGAGGGGGAGGGCCACTGGCCTCTTCAACTCACCTTAACGCCGTCTTGTTTCTTGTTGAGTAAACTTTTGGCTGCTGCAGGAGCCAAGAAAGAAAGAACAGTTAAACATGAGGGTTCCAACCCACAGTCCGGTACCTAAGGCTTCACTAACATGCAGCAGGCATATATATTCAAAAGTACTTAGCTTTATTTAAGAGTACATACAACTGCATGATCTACAAAGTTATACAACAAATGCTCCTAATATCATTATCACTTATGCAAGGCAGTTATACTAGATACTTGTTTACAAGTAAAGGACCGAAGGGAAGGTTTTACACGGCCAAATTAATCGATCAGGTGAAAGGAAAAGGAATTTAACCATTTGCAAAAGACTCACATTCTTAAATTAACATACACATGCACCAGACCACCAAACATTTATGACACAAGATGCACCTGCACACCGGTCGGCTATCGGAATGACATAAATCAGCTTAGTAAACCTTGATTGGCGACTTGCTTATTGAAAAGTGAAAAATCACGTTATATTTAAGCGCAATCACTTTGCTGTGACAGGAATACAGATAATGCAAAGATTTAGTAATAAACTGTTGAAAAAGAAAAGTGTTGCCATTGAGGGCTGGATTTCAGGTGATGCTGGTAATTTTACTAATTTGCCATTTTAAATGTACCCTTCTGCACTCAACACTTGGTTTGACTTTCCTCTGGTAAAGCTTTGTCAAACTAATTGACCGAAAGCCGAGTTCAGCAGACAGCAAATCAGCTGCCCACTAAACAAATCTGTTTTATTCTTTTCAGCTCTTCAACTTCTCTATGTTGAGGAACGTGCTAGGTTTGCAACTGTCCCTTTTTTAGAATCTTTAAGGCTAGTTATGCTAATTGTTACAATTACACAAATCGCCAAGAGCTAAAAATGTCAATGGCATCATTTTTGTTGGTTGTAAAATATTACTAAAACACAACAAATAAAACATCACTCACAGCAGCAACTTCAAAAAACTATCTTTGTTATATTTATAGCCCTTTAATTAATTACTTTAAACATCTATTTTGGCAGATTAAATACTAATTGGTACGATAATCCATGTCATATGCTGTTCTAGGGACCTTTTTTCTTTCTAACTTTTTATGGTTTTGTGCCATTTTGCTTAAAAGAAAAAATGCGAAAAAAAACTGTCTATTGCATGCTCCACAGGCTATTAGGATAACAGAGCCCTAGAAAAAATAATGACTGGATCCATCCCCACACACCTCCTCATCCTCCCAAACATCTTACCTCAAATGGATACCACAATCCAAACACAGAAATGGAAATAAAATTGAAAAAGTAGAAAGCAAAAGTGTGTCAATAAAACCCAGAATATCAGTGACGGGTCAAACAAAACACATGCAGGAAAGAATGCGATAAGCAGAAAAGTGACTGAGGAACAGCTGGAGCGATAAAGAGAGATTAATCTGTTTACAGCTGGCCCGTTTGGACTAAAATCCTCCCTGTTCAATACAGATCAAATTCCAACTCCAGCGTGCATTGAAGTCAATCAATAACGAACACTTAAAAAAATAAATAAAAAAAATGTCCAACATCAGAGTGAAGGCCAACTTTTGCTAACAACCAGCCTTGTTAGAGTAAATCTGTCTAATGTCTTGGGTAAATGTAAGAAACCAGTTATTGGGCACCAGGCTGAGCAAAAAAAAAACATACCTGAGAAGTTTCTTGTGACCAGCAAAGTGGTCAATATTGCTCCCTGCAGTTACAAAAGAAAACAGAAGGAGGAAATGCCAACAGACAAAAGAGAAGATAGCAATGTAGATTGATTAGGAGATTGCAGGAAGAGAAATGCTCAGCAACAGTGACAAGTCATCATTTTGAGTTTACTGCGAGATATCTTGAAAGGACAGGTCAGGTAAATTAATCAGCATAAATAGAAACTTTTGACTTATTGACTGAAGTATCACCTTGAGTTTCCTCCTGGCATTAAATTTCTTCAGGCACTCCACAGTTTCCTGCCTGTGCATCATGGAGGCTACAGTGGACCGTTGCTGTGAGAAGCAAGGAGATTGTAGGGAAAGTCAGCGGGAGGTTTGGACAGTAACAAAATCAAAATCGGTATTTTTCATCATTCATGTGTCGTTATTATTGTGACATACGCAAATCCAGGGGTGTTTGAGGGCCTCTGTGGCAGTGATGCGCTTACTGGGGTTGATTGTTAACATCTTATTAATGAGATCTTTGGCCTCGGGAGTAACTGTGTCCCACTCTGGGGACGGAAACTGTTGAAATAATAATAATAATACATTTATTTAAGACAAACAGGAGCATTCAAAGCCTTTGTATCAAAAACGTAGTACAGAATATTGTTGACACTTTTATAAATGATATGATGAGACGGTCTGGTTGAATATATATTGTATATGTAAGAACTGTGTAATGATCACTTCTATTCAAAAACTACAATGCATATGGATCAAAACAAAATCAGGGCCCTCTCGGTAAAAACTTAACAACAGATACATTTTAAAACTTGTTTTCTAAGGGACTTCATAATATTCTAGCTGAATTATATTTGAGATCAACTCCGTAGTTTATTTTAAAACAACCAGAACATCAGTGTCAGGGTCATCACAATTTTCTTTCAAATCAAAGTAAAATCTACCAAAAATACATGAGTCCTCTAAATGGAGAATATTTGCAAGCATAGTTAATGAGAAGTCGAATTCATGCTAGAGAGTACCAGTAACAGGGTCAATGGCAGCCAGGCAGGTATTTATCACAAACAAAGCTGTTAGCTTAGTTTAGAGATTATCAGTTAACTTTACCGTCCTTAATATAAACATATCACAGGAAAAGA
Source organism: Orestias chungarensis (assembly GCA_032876305.1). Lineage (NCBI taxonomy): Eukaryota > Metazoa > Chordata > Actinopteri > Cyprinodontiformes > Cyprinodontidae > Orestias > Orestias chungarensis. The sequence goes on from JAVLVB010001120.1 coordinate 511,331, forward strand.
TACCACGCATCTTAGTGTGGAGCAAAATAAAAATATGTTTTTGATGAGTTCTAAAGTGGTACTAACACACGTCTGAGGGGCAGACGAGACCTAATTTACAACAGTGTAAATATTTCTGCAATGTTTTATTGTGTTTTGTCTAAATTACACTCGGTACGCGAAAATAATTAATGTTAAAGCTATGAAAACATTGATTCAGGTTTGTATCTTTTACATTTACCTGAATATGCAGTAGCCTAATTGACAATGATGACATAATTTCCAAAACGTGTCACACATGGAAACCAACTGAATAAAAAAAGGGAATTGTGGTGCAAAAGACAATGATAATTAACAGACTAAAAACTGTCAATCTAGGGAGGGATTAGATTGTTGAATTAAGAAGTGAAAAACAACCTTCTTGCCTCTTGAGAGATGTTATCTGTTCATCACAGAGTAACAAGATGACCTATTGGACAAACACCCGTTGACAGTCATACCTATGGACATTTTGGAGTGAAAAAGTTTTTGGACTGTGATAGAAGGCTGCAGTACCATTAAAAAACTGTAGGGTTAAGAAGAACATGAAGAGAAGGCTCGGCTTAGATTTGAACCCAGGACCTCTTGCTGAAAGGCAACAGTGATAACAAATAAACAAAAATGGATCCTAGTTCAAGGTCTTGCCAGAAAAACTGAAAGCTAATATAGAGCCGTGCCCACGTGATCAATCCTGCAAAAATCAGTTCAGCTTTGCAAATGTTACTAATAATGTTGCCTTTTGGAGAGCTTAGAAAGAAAAGAAGAATGTGGGAGGGAGCTTGACAATAACTTTTTAGACGCTGATATTTTTAACCTCTGTCTGACCAAAGAAACAGCAGAGCACAATAAACTCAGTATTTTAATCACAGTAGAGAATCAATCTTTGAGTACTTTCTCTAGACTTTTAGAGTTCCATTACTTGATAACCACAAAAACAGAATTGTAGTATTTTATTGTTAATCTGGAAATAGATTAGATAGATTATGTAATATATATTACCTCTACAAAGAGATATAAGATGTAAATTTATATATAAATTTAATTTGTATTTTTGTTGTGATTTATAGGTTACTGCATGTAGTGTATAGATTTGTGGAAACTCACATCATAGGCCCCTGCCTTGATTTGTTGGTAGAGGCGATGTTGATCTTCATCCCAAAATGGAGGATAGCCAACCAGCAGGATGTACAAAATCACACCTAAAAAGAGGTAAAATGTGAATAAAAACTATAATAATGGACATTGCCATTACTGCTAGTATTGCTAAAAAAATAACATATAATTTACGCTGGAGTCAAAAATAAATATGAAGCTGCAGTGTTGCCTTACACTAGAGGAGGGGTGCCCAATATGTTGATCACAATCGAGGTGTGCAGGTCGATCGCACGGCATTAAAGGAAGTAGATGCCTGCATCAATCGTTCTGTTCGTCTTTTGATTCACATACCGGGCAACAAACTGATGCTCATTTAAGCACGCAAACACACGCTAACTCTACGTCAGCTTTGCGTTTGCCGCCTTATGTATGTATTTATAGACTTATCCGCATCTGCTTGTGCTTGGAGAGGAACACCTTCCACAGTGGGTTATTGCAGTTATGCAAGACAAACTAATATGCGTTATAGTTTAAATATACATTCAATTAAAATATACTTCATCCTAAAAGGACAAAATATACAATAAAAATTATTTAAATAATATAAAATAAATAGGCGTTTTTTTTGTTTGTTTTTTTGGGTGGGGGTGGTAGATCCCATGATGTACGTCATCTTTTAGGTAGCTTGAAAAGTGTGGGCACCCCTGCACTAAAGATCCACCGGCAATGATATTACGTACATCAGTTTATCCAAAGCAAAAGTGAAAAAAACATCTGACACTTATTTACCACAGGCCCACATATCAACTGGTTTCCCATAAGGGTCTTTCCTCAAAACCTCTGGGGACAAGTACCCAGGGGTACCGGCAAAACCTGCAGGGTTAAAAGTAAACAGGGGGGAGATGAGCGGTGAAGGGGAAATTAAGCATTTCATTTCATCATGACAATAAGTTGCATAATCACATTGTGTTGAAGTGGAATGTGAGGAAAGACATCTTTCTCCACCGTTAGAGAAAGTTTACTTTAAGCTTTGGCAGCAAAATTGTTTAGTTGGAAGATGCCGACTTGGATGTGAAGTGGAGTTGATTTTGAGGACGGGGTTTATTTTGTAAAGGGGGGCTGGATTGCTGGGAAACTTTTAGCGTTGCTGTGTTTATGCCATAGGAACAACACATTTTGTTTGCTAAAATTCCCAAGGACTTTAAGAGACATTTCAGTTAAATTTTTCTAATATGAAAGATACATCTCAAAAAAGAAGTACTCTGGTAAAAATCTATCTTTTTGAACCTATGCATGTTATATACATTTATCATCAGACGAAGATATGAAGCCAACTTGACCCTTTCCAAATACAAAACATTTGCTCTCTAAAAATAATGACAGTCTACATCCCTTGGTGGAAAAAAACTGCATTCACACATTTGCAGTAACTGGCAAGCAGCCTTTTGCATCCATTTGCAGGAATTTCAAGTCTTCATCAAATGAAATACTTGGAAGGCAAATACTTGGCCTTTACCAGGGTTTTTCCAAACTTGATAGTGATTAATCATTTTATGTAATTGTGTTGAAGCAAGTTTGCATCTAAAATCTGCTCTTGAGGACCATGGTTGGAGACTCCTGGTTTGAGGTTATTGGTGGATATGGACTTTGACTAAGCCACCCCAGAGCCTTTTCTAAGTCATTAATAGATGGACAAGCTGGTGGGCTTTGGCTCATAGTACTACTACAAAACCCAAATATGCTTCAGCTTAAGGTGATAAATGGATAGGCACAGATTATTCCTCAAATTTTTTATTATCAGTTTGATCAATTAAGAAGTTTTCTAGGTTCTGAGCAGCAAATCCATCCAATCAATTGACAAAACATAAAACAAAAACATAAAAAGATTGGAGGTTACTTTTTCTCTAATCATAGATACCGATCAGGAAGTGTTTGTTGGAACTAACATAAAAAGATTATCAACAATTATTAGATTATGATCTGAAAATATCACTGGTTAATAAACTAAATGCATCTTTTCACAGTATAATATTAATATTATTATTAGAGATTCTAGTCTCGAGTCCTCAGAGCCCAAGTCTAAGACAACTCACAAGAATTGCTTAATCAACTAGAGACCACTTGCCTTCTTGGCATGACTTGAATTATGTGTTTGTACTTATACCTTTTCCTGTTTCAGAGTCTGAGTTTTAATCTTTAAAAAAATATTGTTAACAAGTGAAATGAAAATAAAATGACAATATTGCAGCATCACTGATCAACTGAGAATGGAGAAACAGCTGAATGGATACTCACCAAACCATGCTTGTTGGTCCCCCTGTACCTCGATAGCCAGCCCAAAGTCAGCCAACTTGACCGCCGCCCCCTTCAGCTTACTGGCCAACAGAAGGTTCTCAGGCTGGGGGGGGCGGAGTCAAACAGGTTAGATGTGAGAGATCAGACGTTCAGGGATCATGCTACCCACAGACACAGATCTAAAATCAGATTAGCCAAACCGAAGAACAAAATCAAAGCCATTAGGTCTTAGTGACACTAAACTGCTCTTAAACCAGTGTCTGAGGCAACTCCCTTTTCTGTCACACAGATGACAGAGACAAAAACGTGCACGGGACTAACTCTCAAGGTGACAACGGACATTTTTGTGTGCTGGGAGTATAGAGTTGTCTCCTGAGCTTCATGGATTAGGAAGGCGAGGCTTACTGAAGAACGAGTGTGCTTCAAACACACAGATAAAAATCCATGAGTGGGAGCACACAAAAGGAGAGGAGTGGGTAAACGAGAGGTATAAAGACAAGTGAAAAAAGAAATATATAGAAATAGAAATATATATATATATATATATAAAAAAAATCAAAAGATATTTAAACACACTTTCTCAAAAACACCCACTCACACACATTCAGAGACACAGAAAGGTCTTTGCTAACCTAGGGCCAGTGAGACAGTGTTCTCTAATGAATAATACATTTGTTAACATTTACAGAGCCCAAACACAGACAGCCTGCAAAGCTGGTGGTTTACGGCAGACATACAGCTCACCGCGCACAGCCACTTACATCAACACGCAGATGTACATAAGGAATCTAGAAGCTTCCAAGTATCACCAAATGACGTTTTTTCTAACCAAGTCAGTAGATTGAAAATCTTACCAGGGTTAATAGCTTCCCAGTTTTCTTCCTCAGTGTTTTTCAACGTTTTTTGACCCCAGGTACATTGTTTTCATTGAAAAAATCATGAGGCACACCGCCAACCAAAAATTTAAACAAATGATATTCTATAGTCACATATATTAAATATACATAGTAATTCTTATCAAAGTGTCTTGAATATGAATCAAATAAACGCAAAAAATGTATTTTTTTTATCATGTTTTATCTCTTATTTCAAATTGCACTTAACATGTCCACTTCAAAAATACACTTGAAAAGTGGCACAACAATGTGGTATTAAATTTAAAGAGGTGGTAGAAAACTTCATTGTTTTACAAACTGATCCACAAGCATTCTGTAAGCCGGAATACGGAAAATTATTCTTATTCTGAGAGAATCAATAATATGTGGGAAAAATTTCACTTGGGCTGCAACGATTCGTCGACAAAAATCGATGATAGAAAAAGTCGACAATGAATTCCGTTGTCGACTATTGTCGCCAGACGTGTTTTTCCAACAGAGTGAGGCATCTTGCTTAATTACAATCTGACGAGAGTCACGTGCACGATAGCGTCGAGCGGTTACCTACACAGAAATGGCGGCGTCCAACACATTAGCAACGCGTACAAAAACTTCTAAAGTTTGTGAGCATTTTTAGATACGGCAAATAAAAAGATTACTTGCAAGTAGTGATGGGTAGATGAGGCGTCATGAAGCGTTTCAACACAGAGCAAAACTGTATTGATACTGTGTCACTGAACACTGAATACTGTAAACAATAACAAGAACGAAATGAAAACAATTCCCTTATTTTCCGATGTAATATCAAAATGGTCCCAATCTGCGGAAATCTTTCGTTTGCCTTGAGGCTCCATAGTTGACGCTGTACCGAAACAGATCCAAAATGCATCCAGTTGACAGATTCGCTTCCTTATAAACACAGTTTGGTGCTTCAGTGTCATTTTGAAACAGTTGCTGTATCGGTCATGTGACTTGCTGAAATCAATACGCGCACCAACACAGGTTTTGGTCTATAAGTTTGATACATGCGCCGACGCATCTGTGTTGCCGGACCCATCACCACTTGCAAGGTTTGCAAAGCAGACTTTGCAAGTAGTGATGTATCGAACATTTTAAAAGAACGCATGTCGGGAACTTCGAACGGAGTCTGACTCGCTTCAGTAAGATTCAAGCAACATTCATACCAATACGTTTTGTTTTTGGTGTACAATATACATTTTCTAAGCGTTTTTTCGCTTTAAAAGAGAGCTTTAACGTTATGCCTGACTGTGCCTGACAAACGTATTTTAAATTAAATACATGCACTCAGAGAGCCACCATGGACTCCTTTCTAGAAAAGAAACAGATGTGCACCCCGCAACAGGCGACTGCCCTCACTGAGTCAGTATTGTAGATGCTGATCTAATATATGAGGCGGCTCTCTGTGGTCGATGGTGCCGGGTTTCAACGGATGATAGCCCAGTTTGAGAGCCCGTGCTTACAACTTGAATTTGTATCTACAAAGTCAGTGTTTAAAACCGTCAGATTTCAGACTGTTGAGAATTGTAAAGTTGTTTTGCAGTTCACCACAGAACGTACCTCACAAAATGCGCTTTGTTTTATTCACGGTTTTGCTGCTGCTTGGCTTACAGGAAAAAATGTTTACTTGATTTTAATTCATAATTTTTTCATAAAACCCCTTTGTCTGTCCTTAAAAAATGGATAGAGATTTATTTAGTTTTGGATTTACGTCTATACTGACTGAGCACTGGGCCTAACTGGTTTCAGATGGGACATTTTTATTTACTTTTTGTATGAATCAGCAGCAAAGTTGAGTAAAAGATGCATATTTCATTGAAGTACCAATCTTTCTTGTGTTTATTATCATTTGCTACATAACTAAAGCAATTTCATGCAAAATTTAAGAAAAAATGAATAATTATCCGATTAGTCGACTAATCGTTTCAATAGTCGGTGACTAGTCGACTATTAAAATAGTTGTTAGTGGCAGCCCTAATTTCACTGTTACCATATTAAGAGTTGCACGTACAAAATGTCAATGTCTGTATATTTTACTCAGTATAAAACCTGTGCATGTTTGGATGAACACAGAGCTGATATCCTGGCAGGAATTGAAGAAAGACACACACGGAGCTCTTGCTCATCAACAATTATCCAATTTCACCTTGATAAGTATTAACTGTCAAACATAAGGTTGATTAACTGGATTTACTAGAGACTGAACTGACTATTGACTGGACTTAAAAGTGAGATTGTTTTACAATCAGTGAACCGGACATATCTAAACGCTGGGTCGTTTAGAATAAAGCACAGTTATGAGAAGAAGATTTTAATAAGTTAAGACTCAAAACTGGTCAGAGAAATCACAGGTACACAAGAGGTACATGTGTAAACAGATCCTGTAGTAAAGAACACTGGTTTAATGATGATTGGCAGAACTTTCTACCCAAGAAGCTCCCATAACTTTTACATATGGCAGGAAATTAGAGGGGAAATTTTTTTTCTAATTTTGTGCAAATATGCAACCTAACAATCAAACCTATCAGCTTTGGCATTATTAGCCATAGTTGATGGCTCTGTGGTAAAAAAAAAAAGCCTTAGTTATGCTTCTTTTTTCGCCCCAATGAGCCTGCACTGCAGTTTACCCTCTGCAGTTTCAAATATAAACAGCTAGACTGTTTAAAACTCACCAGGATAAATATACAGGGAACAGGTAGTATTCAGGTAAATTAAAGATTTAGGAAACCTTTAATGTAGCCAAAATAGGAGTAATCCTGTAGGAGTAATGCAGGTGCAAAAGTGGCTCCTTGCCAGAATTTGCCGTGTCTTGACAACCTTACTACCCTCTATGCTGTTAAAAAAAAACACCTTAAACCAATATAAAATACATTATAGGCTTAAAGTGCCCAAAAGCATGGTATTTAAATATGGCAGCTCTGTGTTGTAGATATTATGTATGACTGATGAAATTTTTTGACACATTGTACCTATAATCTGGCAAGAAAAAGTATTCTTATTCCTTTTAAATTTTTACCCCTTATAGTTCTTAGCGAGTAACAGCAATCAGCAAAAATTATAGCATATGGTGAAAAACTTAGTAAACGGACCTCAAAGAGAGAGAGAAGGGGTTTTAGGAAAGAATTTTCTAAATGTTCTCTGCTTTATACCATCTGAGTTTGCAGCAATACAGTTTTGGTCATACAAACCTTCAAATCCCTGTGAACAATCCCGTTAACGTGACAGTGATGGACACTCTCCAGGATCTGTTGTATGCAGTGGCTGAGGAAACAGAGGGGAAAAGGATTTTTAATAAAATGATGGTCTATAGAGAGTGATGGATAATGGGAATTACAGGACAGGAGGGGAAGTAACGTAGAGGGAAGAGTAAAGGAATCATTTCCTAACATGTTTATTTTACTTTTCTAGAGTTTACCCGATTGTTGACAGGGGAAATAACAAGAGGACAACATTACATTTTATAAAACTACATTCTACAAGCAGAGCAACGTGACACAAAAGCTAAGGGAAAACACATACACACTCTTTCTCTGCATTTCTCTGGGGAGGCCTTCTTCCAGCACAAAGCTGGCATAATAAGCTAGGTTGGTCATGATTAATACTGCAGGCTTTGTGTCATTAATCATTTGTATAAATAACTCAAGAGAGATGCCTCCGAGAGCAGGCAGCTGTGCCATACCTCTGAGACGGCCACATGTGCAACACACAAACATGGCCTCATCCACACACAAAGTTCCCTACTATAGAAGACAAGAATGCATCATGACTGCTATGCTCAGCATAGTGCATCTGTTGGAAAATGCTTGCGTGCGTGCGTTGGGGGGGCCGTGGGTGCTACCTGGCATCAGCTTCACTGTAGTACTCCCTGGCTACGATGTCCTCAAACAGCTCGCCGCCTGTCACCCTGCCGAGACACAATGGCTGCATGAGTTTGACGTGATCTGGTCTTTCCTATCGCAAACTGATGCAGGGCGTTTCACTTGTCCCTTATTTTTATTTATATGGACATGCATAGTACTGGAAGCTAATGTTAAATACCAGCAGGCAGCACAATTTCTCAATAGTACAAAACAACAACAATAGTTCCCTATACCCTGTTTAGGAAATAAAAGATAAAACGTTTCCCAAATGATTAAACTCTCATAAGTATAAAAATATTGGCTGTTTGCCACTATACTTTTTACCTGAAGTTCATTATTAATAGGAGAGCTCAAGAAAGTCTCCCAAGAAAGCCCCAGGTGCTTCAGTCTGATTTATTATGTTGTGTGTATTTAGTTACGCAGACATTTGTTTTTTGACATTCAGGTCAGCTATTTTTTGCTTTAATTAATAAGATGACATTGTAACTCTATATCCCAAAATACAACGGATTAATGATAAGGAGGCTCTCACTGCAATTTCTCAACCAAATATGGGAAAAGGTTTGAGCTTTTGTCCTCCAAGGATCCTACAATAAAAAAAAACAAAAAAAAACAGTATGAACTTTGATTGACCACTGTTTTTTTTGTTTTTGTTTTTTTTTGTTTGTTTGTCTATTTGATCTTAAAGCAGACTAATTATAAAAATATGATGGAGAACATTTGTTTAAAAATACATTACGTTTTGATACGTTTTAGTAGAACTCAAAACGTATTTAAGTAGAAGTATTAGTTTAAACATGCGTTTTACTTCAGATTTTTATTTTATTTATTTTTTTACAGAAAATAAACAGGACAAGAACATTTTTAAAATACTTTAACCTAGTTGTTTAAAATAAGAAAATTTGGATTTTATCAGATATTTTTTACACCTTAAGCAATAAACTAAGAAAGATGCTAAATCTGTATATATTGCAGAATTAGGTTTGACAGGTTGAATCCATGTTACTTGGGAAACTTTGGGTTACTTAGGGGAAAGTGATTTGTTTAGTGTCAGGATGATGGGATCTCGAAAAGCATCGCTAAATTATTGTTTCATCTTATTCAATCAAAAAGGGGAACAAAGACTGCGCTGGTTTATGTGTGAACATTACATGGAAGGAGGAGTTTGTGACTCACAGATCAAAGACCAGATAGTGGAAACCCTCCTCTGATATGCTTTCATGAAGTCTTACTGCAGAGATTTCACAAAAAAACAGTCAGCTCACATAAAAAAATAAAATAAATCAAACATTTATTTTTAAAAAAAGTAGCTATCCCACAACCAAATTTGAAATGGCATTGATTTGAACACGATTAACCGCTACAGTGAATGCACACATCTTCATAAAACAAATCTGAAGGATCTGAAATATTGAGCTTAATGTTGAAATAGTGTGATCATGAAGACACAAAACAGAAGAGGATAGACAGCTTATATTATCTGTAATGAGAATCTAGGAATAAAAGAGTGCAGCAGCTTTTAGGAGGAGGTTCTTGTATCTTTCTGTAAGATTGCACAGCACATTATAATTAGATATTCGAACCTACAAATGAATAGTCACAATTATGGTGTATTTTAACACTCACCGATATTGGGATGCTTTAGTAAACGACAAATCCTTGCCTCCCTCTCCAGTTTTTGATGATCTAAAAATAAAAGCAGAGGGGAAACAGACATTAACAGTATTTCTCATGCGCCATGATGATTGGCTGTAAAAATGATCCGACATGAAGCTGGCTGCGGCTCGCCGATGCCTCGACGGACAACACAAGACAGCGTTAATGTCACTGTCACCGCGTTTATGTTGACTCAGTCTGCGAGTGGTGGCTTTGGATCAGCTCTGCTCTTTTCCTTACCATAACTGAAAGGCTTGACAGAAATAATGTGACCCGATTTGTGCATGGTTGCATGCCACAAACAGGCAAGACAACAGCGGAGCGAAGGAGGGCAGTGAGCTTGAAATGACCTCTGGTGTGGAACTTGACAAATAGCCTAAATTTTTTTTTAAAACTATCCAAAATAACAGCGAATGTAAAAGTGTAAAAGGTTGTTTTGTATGCAATTAAAATCCATTTATATCAGAACACTTAAAAATTTTTAAACGTTTTATTTTGTGCTTCATTTTTTTAGTACTATTGTTAAGCGTTTTTTTCCATCTTTACTGCACAGAAAAATACCTCCATCAAATATAATCAATCTTTATCTACTTTATGAACATATCAAATAATTGAGAAATGCAGATACACAGAAAACATCAAAGTCTGAATGTTACACAATTGTATTGGTATCAAGAAGGATTCCCTTGGATTTTCCTTGGATTCCCAAGGAGAATGTCTTTCCAAATGCTCTTCCTTCATTTTGGATCATAGAATAATAAGAAGCAGTAGCCACACCAGATATTATCCATTTTATTCAACCTTAATGCCAACTAAACAGTTTCACACATATCTATTTACTACTAACTTCAGATAATGGTTATTAGTGAGCCCTATTGTCAAAAATAGATATTAAACTTAAATAGTAAATGTTGTGTGTATATATATATATATATATATATATATATATATATATATATATATATATATATATGTAAATTGTTCTAAACGTCTAAAATAAAAATAAAAACTTTTTCAAAGTTAACACATGATGCCATGCCAGGAGGGGAAAGGGGAAAAAAAAAACTTTAAATAGTATAGAGGTCACAGTGTTGCTGCTTTGATGCAGCACCGCCTCAAACAAGATATGGTGACAGAAACAGGCTCCCACATCTCTCCCCAGGCTGATTACACAGATTTAATCTGGTTTTAGAAAAATGTAGAGACACACAAATGTGTCCATCAGTGAAAACCCCAGTCTACTGCCTGGGATGACTCAGAACAGCAGTTGTCATGATGAGTAACATGTCACGGTTTTGCAAGTGACCCATGTCAGCTCTGCTTCAGACCAAAAAAATCAGAAGAAACTAAAGAAAGATTTAAAAAAAGGGGGCAGCAGGTGAACATATCCATGCTTACATCAGAAAAGAAGGCTCGTTTTTTTTTTTTTTATCCTGTTCCTAAATCAGTAATAAAAATGTGAATTAAAAAAAAATTAGATTAGAGTAGATTTCAGACAAAACAGCTGAATTACATAGTTATTAAATTTAACATGTTATTGCCAATTTTACTTTTTTTAAGTAAAATCATTGTTGTGTTTATATGGTAAAAATCAGTTTCCATAAAACATATTTTTTTAAGTTTTTTTTTTTTTTGTTAAATAAAAGTTAAGTTATCTTTTCTCTAATCTCTTTCCAGAACTGCAATTACCTCTAAATTCCAGGTCCCACTAATTAGGATTCATTCCTAAAGGCTCCCAGACATTTGGACCCAATATGAGACTCCCCATCTGCTATAGTGTGAAATTTAATTGTCAAGCTCAAAGATTTCCTACATTGCGTCTGAAAAATTCTTTCATTTTCTACATATATTTAGCCATTGTGTTGACAGATCAAGAGGACGTATTTCCTTCTATTAGTTTTTCTTTATTTTGTTTACTGAAAATGCTTCTTTTGATTTAAAACTTTCTGTATTTTGTAGTGTTTTAGTTCAAACCCTGATCATTTCTATAGGCAAGTTAAGACCAAATCTGACTCTGCTTGAAGCAAGTGGGGACCTCTGCGGATCGAAGTTGCCAGAGTATGAGGGAGCCTTGAGATGTGCATTTATTGTAGGTAATTTGACTGATTTTAACATTTTATCATGTCCTTATTATTCAATATTCTTTAATGCCTTAAGAAAACCATATCATAATAAAAAACTAAATAGTTTTGTAAAGGCTTGCTCTCATTTCTGTGCATAGGTCCTAACACAGCTACTTCAAGGTGTTGCAGAATTACCATATTGCTGATGCCCAGAGTTAGGACCAAACAAGGGGAGGCTTCATTCCAGTTTTATGCTCCTAAAATCTGGAACAGTCTTCCTGAAGAGGTTAGACAGGTTTCAACTCTGCCGTTGTTTAAACCAGGCTGAAAACAGCCTTATTTAACTGTGCATATAGCAACTGAGTACCATTATTATAATTTAATTTTAATTTTATTTATTTTAAATTCAAAGCTGATTTTATTGTTTAATTTTCTGATCTTTTTTCTTATGTAAAGCACTTTGAATTGTCTTATACACGAAAATGTGCTATACAAATAAACTTTCCTTGCCATGCCTACTTCAAGGCGTTGCAGAATTACCATATTACCTGTGCGGCTGTGTCCATTTTTAATATTACTTCACTTTACTAACATCGTAGAGACAAACAGAAAAGTGCAGAGCCCCAGACAGAGCCTGAAACAAGGATGGTGCAGTGTTTTATTTGTTTTTTAACCAGGACCTTCAAAGCAAGGTGTGTAATCTCTCTCAATACCATGTTAATGAAAAGGACCTATGATTTATCAGAAATTCAGTCAAATTGACGCCAAGGTTATTTTTTTTATATTAAGTCATTTTCTTTGCTACATGAAGTTTTTTGGGGTTTTTTATCCAATTTTTTTCGAACATATTCTGGATAACACATCTAAGCGCAGGGTTTTTCAGAGATTTCTTTTAATTTTCCCCTTAAATTGACTTGCAGCACGGAGATAAACACAGAGTCATGTTTTACGGTAAATTCTTCTGTGCTCACCAACAAACAGGACAGTGCAAATGTCTGTAAAGTAAAAGCCAGACTCCTCCCTCAGCATTTTCCAACCTTTACCTACACTCTGTGCTCCCTTCCCTCTCTCTTTACCTCTCCCTTCTCCACAGGTAGCACACCTACTAGCTGGCTGGACATCTGTTGTCTAGCAACTCTTGCACCAATCAGAAAGTCAGGCCTCTCGTTCTCCTCTGCAGTGGAACCAGCCTTGCATGCAAATGGCAGACATCCCGAGAGTTTTCATGCAACTATAAAGAACAGTGGGCAGAAAAATTGTTCTGTGGGCGTAACCATCATCCAGGCTTGTGATTTGAACTAATTTGTCTGTTTGTTTTTTTTAACAAGGGATAAATAACTCCAGTTCTATTGCTGCAGAGGTTTTGAGAGGCATGTTTATTACATTTGTAAAATCCAATGACTGCATTCTTGCAGAGGGGGTTAGGGTTTTTTAAATGGATTGTTTTAATAAAAGTATAAAACAGTCTTATATACATTTTTCTAACCAAAAAGTTTAATGTTATTTAAGAGGTGGAAAATTTAGTTGGCAGAAGAAATTTAGGCCATTCAGTAATATTTACCCCTTAGAGACCCATGTCAAGTTAAAACAGTCACGGACAGAAATGCACTGGAAACCGTGTTTGCAGCAGTGTTCCCTACTTGGCACAAGCAAAGTCTTAAACTGCTGTCAAAACCTAAAAAGATGAATAAAAAAAGAAAAGAAAAGAAAGTCCAGTTAAGTGGCTGAGACTGCATCATGGTATGGGGACACCATTTACCCCAGGACAAAGAGGGAGCAAGACACATATGAATGGGAAGATGGATGAAGCATGCGCAGATTGTTGATTAGGAAGTAAAACGGGACGGATAAGACGCATCATTCACCATTGAAAAGAGGTTCTCCCCGTACGGCAGCGAAAATGGAAGCTCGCAAGACAAAAACGTGTTCGAAGTCGCTGAGAAAAAAAGAAAGACGGCTGCAGAGATGCACAAAACACGAGTTTGTCTCGGGGAGATTCCAGCTTTGTGTGGTGGCGGGCATTAAAGGCCGAAAAGGGATTCAAAACCGATCAACTCGTCGCAGAGTTTCTGCTAGACAGGTTATACCTGCTCATTTCGAAGGATTTGTGTTGATTTGACACAAGTGTTGTAATCGCTTCGCGGAATTCCTACCCAATGGCGTGATTATTTATCACTGATAATCATTAATTACTGTCAAAGGTTCTTGTACAAGCGTTTTCCTAAACAAATAACCTTTTGGTAGCTAATTCATTGCTGTAAAAGCAATAAATTCTGTAATAGGTCCCGCAGATGTAAACAGACTGCATGTGCTGAGGACGTGCAAGCAGTGTTGCAAAAATGAGAATGAGCTGAAGATCCTCTCCTATCTATACCTTTAAGCATTGGACTCAATATTAGCACTCGTCATATTTAGGAACACATGCAATACCATGTATAATGTCTTAATAAATTGTATATAATATCAGGGCTGTAATGTAACGAGATGTGAAAAATGCAAGGATTTAAAAATATATTTTTCATGGGCACAATATAAACCCAGATGTTGACCCTCTCCAATCAGCTGTTAATTTCTGTCCATATTTATATTTTTTTCCGTTTGACTTTAAAATCATAATGCAAAAATGCCAATGTGAAATAATAAAACCGACATATTTTGGTTGATTGTTGTGTTACACTTATTCTAATTTTAATTTGAGGAATGGATACATTGTTTGTTACTATTTTTAAGCAATTACTTAGTTCGAAGCCATAATATTGTGAACCTTATATCAGTCATTTACTTAGAAGACGAGAGTCTGTTTAAACCACAAATAATTTTGCCTTATTAAACAATTTGTTACTACACAAGTAATCCTTTAAAATGCTATTTGAAGTCACAAATAGGAGAATTTGTGTCCACTTATTTGCAATCCCTTGATTTGGAAGCAGAGGTCCGACTCAATAGGCTAAAACCAAATTTTAAATAAGATAAAGCTTCAATTTTTGGGCAGGCCTGGGATCATTTCTTTGAACCTGCAGCTTTTGACTTTGTTTATTCAGGAAGAGTATATAAGTTTGTGTACTTTATTTGTTCAGTCACTCTAATGCCATCTACTTCAGTGTGAATCTTTTTAAAACAAATAAACATCCAAGATAAATGGTTGCATTGATTTATTTTCCACATGATTGTGGAGCTGCATGATGGCCTTGTTACATACTAGCACTGTTGCGAAACAAGATGGTCGTGGGTTGGCTAGGCCAAAAGATATCTGAAGTTTGCATATTGTACATTTACATGTATGCGTTTCCTCTGCACAGTCTCATCTCTTACAGAGTCAAAACAAATATTGCATGGTTATCTTTATTTGTATATTTTGATGAAACATACATGGTGGTTGTGTTGTAATAACACTACAGTAAAAAATTGCAATTTTATACACAACAATATGTTCTTCACAAGGAACCAGGATAGTGTTTAATGTCCTTTTACCTCATTAGTTCTAATAGAACATTCGGGCAGGTTTGTTTTGCACCAGCTGTAACTTTTTTACATTTATTGTATTAATAAAAGTTAGGTTAGCTTGAGACTTAGCATTTATTTTGAGTATGATACCATATGTGAATGACTGTCATATGCTGGTCCTTACCACTAATGACACTGGGGCCATTGGTGGAGAAAACATGCAGGTTTCCAGAATTACATGGGACATTAGAAGATTCGGATGGATGGTGAGACGTTGGTTTTATCAAATATTCTTTAACCATAATTTTTCTAAACCTGCTAATAAAACAGACAGAAGCCCACGACTAAATATGTAAATACAGTTTGAGACATAAAATAAACCTGTGTGCTAAAACTTCAGACATTGTCCATCTAGAAAAAGTCAGTTATAACCGATTTAGCAAATTCAGTTATGAATTATGTCTTAATCTCTTTGGGTATTATAAATTAATCACAATACTCCGAATTAAATCTTAGGTGTTCAACCAACCCATGCCAAAATCATGCAACGACAAGTTTTCCAAGCCGACCGCTAAAAAGTATTGCAACATACAGATCATGAGATTATTTGAGAATTTCCCACTTCTCCTTGTAGTTTCCAAAAGGCTCACGTGTGCAACAATTTATT
>JAVLVB010001120.1:527421-537762 GCA_032876305.1 Orestias chungarensis
AGAGAGAGAGAGAGAGAGAGAGAGAGAGAGAGATATAGAGATATATATAGAGACAGACAGATAGACAGAGAGCCTTGGCTAGTTACCAACAGAGGAAGAGTTACAAAACCAATAACGCCCAAGCTTTCCCCGTCAGAGGAGAGACAAAGTCGTGTGATATCAGAGAAAAACACGCACCAGGAGTATGCCTCATAGATCATGGTAATGTTTATCATGGTCAACTTCTTTAATGCAGACACACACATTGGGTAAATACAATGCTAGAGTTTTAATTTGAAGAGGATAGTCTGAGGACAACCTGACAAGATGGCCAAGTAGAACAGCAGACAAACACTTTTGTAATTAAATACAGACATTTGCGTGCAGAAATCAGGCCATATAGTGCCTTGGTAATATTTATGAGCCCAACCTTGAGCTAAATGTCGGTGCAGCTGGGAGCATCTGCAGCACAGAGGTAGCATAAGCATCACAACATTAAAGATTCACTTTGAAAATATTGTTCCCCGTGCGGTTGTGTTTATTTCGCTTAGTTCAGTAGCATTCGGATGACAATATAAACAAAATTAAAATGGTGAAAGGATAAACATTAAAGCCAAAGCTTATATAAATCCCACTGCCTTGTGAAGTTTAAAGGCAAAACTCAGAGATAACATAATACACAAAGGATCCATCAATCCATTATTATTACTATTGGCAAAGAGGTAAAGTCTTCCCTCGACCAAAAAAAAACAAAAAAAAAAAAAAACATCCAGCCTGGGTCTTCCTTTTGGTCTCCTTCCAGAGTGCAACATGTTTAGAACTTACATACTGCAGCACTTAAAGAACAGATTAATTGCCATGGGGCCAGACAAGGGATAGAACAAGAGGGAGGACAGACGTCTCACAGAAACGTTGAGAGCACACAGTGGATAATTAGAATGCTGTTTTTAAGACTATAAGGCCTGTTTGTCACGCTGTAGGTTCTTTCTTACAGGGTAATTCGTAATTTTAAATCTAACAACTGCAATTTGCATATCAAGTTTACAGTTACGAGTACTTTATGTTAAAGCAAAGAGTTTCTGTGAAGCCGGCAAAAGTACCAAACTGTGATACAGACTAGGCTCTCGCTATTAGTCTATTATTAAGATTTATATTTTTTATCTTTGTTATCAAAAACAGATTTGTATTCACTAATACAACGTTTTTGGTATCATCTTAGCATGTTTACATTTTCATCACCTACTTGAAATAGTTTATGAATTAGGACTTTTTGGATGAGGTTTCAAATTGAGACATCCTCAAAAATATACCCAAGTCTAATTAATCCGTTTTCATTTGTAGCTTCTAATGACAGGAATTTAAAAAAAGAATTCAAAAGTGAAATTTCAGACCTGGGTCATTAGATGTACCACAGCTTGTTTTAGCAAACCCTGAAAAAAACGTGAAGAAAATGTGATCTTAAGACTGGAGGAACTTATATGAAACAAATTTTGATTAAAAATGGTGTCCTAAAGATTAATTATGAAACAAATTGAACGTCAGAAGGAGATTTAAGAACAGCCACGTCAACGTGGTTACCTACACTTGACGGCCATATCTTTTTACTCTAAGCACTTTATTGCTAAATGGATTTAAGCATAGCAGAGTATGTGGCATAACAAAGTCAAAATTTTGATATCAAGATTTTAAAAGGCTATAACTTTAAAGTGGTTTGAGATAAAGGTATATTGTCAGTGAGAAAATTGCTCAAGTCTGTCCTGGTAGTGAAATTGTTCGTGTAATTTGTATATTAAGACGTCACATGGTGGCGGGTTAAGGCCATATATATATATATAGATAAGAGGTAAAAATCATCTTCCATTTCTGCCATGTTCCATAACTGCAGCCTACCTGAAGTACATGGAAGCACAAGGTGTTCAGTGCTCAGGGATATGACAAAGTAAGAAAGGCTGAAACCCAACTAACAATGAATAAGACATAAAAGAAAGCCTCTAGAATAGCCCAAACAATACCTTAAGAAAGATGTTCTCTAAATTTTTGATGGACTAATGAAATAAAGGTTACACTTGAACGAGTTGGATCAGTATTAGGCACAGAGCTCCACTTCAGATGCCAGAAAGGTGGAGGTAGGTACTGGTATACTCCCATGACAATAAAGAACAGCTCGTTAAGCATTTTTGGGTTGAAAATAGACTGAAAGTAAACTAAAACCTACTGCCAGTTTATAAATAACATTTTCTTGAACTAGTGGTCAAATAAGTCTGCATCTTTCAAAAAGACGACAATATTTATTTAGGACACTGCTTTGCTGCATGCATAATAAACCTTTGTGTGGATAGTAAGTAAAGGTGTTAAAGATGGTGATGTGGCCTCTTTCAAAAGCAGATCCCAGTTGAGAAATTGTTGGTAGTTCTTAACCAGGAAATTTACAGTGCAGGAGAAGATTCCAGCTCATTAAACATTGTCCAAACATGTGGTTTTTGTTGCACAAAAGTTCTTGGTCAACATGATCCAAAAACCTGAAGTATTATCACTGCTACTGGGGCTATTTTCGTCTAAGATTTTTAATAAAAATTATTATTTTTTAAATCAAAATGTCAGAAACTTTCAATCCAAGTTTTCAATAGATGAAAATGAATGAATTAAATGGAAAAATGTGTGTTCGTTCAGTTGCATAATAATTGTACAAAAGAATATAATAATTGCCCAAAATTGCACACACAAGTCAAAATTCCCTTTTACTTTTTCGAACATTTAGGTTTGAAGTTCAAAAGTAATCCTCGACAATAAGACTTGCCTAATAATTGTGCACATAACATACGTAAAAGGCCTCGGACAGGCAAAACTGACTTTTCCAACATTCAAAACATTAAACGTTTCCTTTTTAATAAGCAGTCAAATTAATACACACCGTTTATAATATAGAGTAGGTACAGACATACTGATGTAGTTTACAGTCATACAGATGTGCAGATTGTGCAGAGGTACACTTCCCAATGAAAGGCTTTCACCGAAACGGAAAACCATGGATCAGTCCAAAATATGGAATACATTCAAAGTCGTGTGCACGCACATGTGTGTCAGATAGAGACAGACAGCATGAGAGCACGGCCAGCATTTATTTTTAGCCTTCAAGTACACTGTAAGTCATGTGATTCCCCTTCCCTCCTGTTTCTCCAACCTCCATTTCTATCCATCCCCGAGATTTCTATCAGCATGTCTCCACAATTCTTAATTTTACCTTTCAACAAAGCAAGGTGACTCAGAGTAAAAGGGACACAAAACTGAAACTAAACCTAATAACAAAAGTGGGAAGACCGCCAATAGGTTCATTTTTATTTTTTAAATCTATTCGGACTTTGGTGTAGCTAGAAAATCATGACCTTGAGAAGGAGGATCATTCATTTAAAACAGTACATTTGGTTTAAAAAAGTCCAGGGGATCTTCAAATTTTTTTTCTTTTCAAACAAGTCTAGACGCCACTTATTTTCTTTGTTGTACAATGCAATTTCTCTAAGAATTGCATTAAAATGCTTTGTCTGGCAGCACACACCCGCACATGCACAGCACACCACCAGCAAATATAAAGTGACAAGCGATGGCAAGCAGAGAAGCAAGAGTTCAAATCAACTGCTGTGAAAGTCTCGATACATAATCACAAAAACGCAAGGGCCGACTTGCCATCCTTTCTCTTATCATGTCCTTACTTTTTTTTCCTATTATTTTCTGTCTCTCTTGCCATATTTCCTTTTCTCCTTCTTGTTACCTGACTCATCTACTGCTGCTAATGAAATGCTGCATAATCAGGATTGCAGATTCCAAGAGAGCAAACAGCCCAAGCAGGACCACCGTGCACACGTCCAAACGCGCGACCAAACATCCAATGCACACATAGCGCTTTCACCTGAGTGCATTCCAGGCACCAACTCTATCTTAAACCTCTGCCAACTACAGATACTAGCACACAAGGCTGCGATTGCATACAGGTCTGGGGTGGGGGTTGCATTGGCTTAAAATCCTGCCAGAGATACTGGAATCAAGAGTTGCGATTCCGGAGCTTATCGCATAAAGCGGCTAAGACTATATCTGACACGCCAGCATGGCCTGTATGTAAACATTAAAATACAAACACAGGCAAGAAGACAGTTAGTGTGTGTGTGTGTGTGGTACACACAGACCCACATGCACAAGGAGTGAGATTATTCTTCACAGTATTTTTGGAAAATCTATCTATGCATATGGTGAGACAGTGATCCGTCTGGCGAGGTGTCCACTACCAACTTTGCACGAGGCGATGGTCAATATGGGCATCACTATTGGATTCAATCTCATCTCTGCATTTGCGCAAAAATGCTTAGGTAATGGTGGTCCTATAAAATAGGTACCGCTAGTTAGGCCAGATGTAGTCAACGGAAGGTCTTTACTGTATGTTGGAGGTAAGCCATTCAGTGATCTATTAACTAATAAGTACTTTAAAGTCTTAATCTCTCAGCTAAAAGAAACTGTGGTTATGTGCTCTACTTATTTGTGGTTATTTCTAATTTTCTTAGAAAATTTGTTTGTTGTTTTTACTCCAATTTTTACACACAACTACCTCTTGGGTTAAAGAGAATTGTTAAAAAAGCGGCAGCATTTCTATGGTAGTGACAACATTTGGCATAAACATGTAAGCATTAACACATCCTTCTATCAGTTTCAGATTACTGGTAGTTAATTAAAAGTATTATGTATAGTTTTATTACAGTTATGAAATCTTAAGAGAACTCCATCCATAAGAGCACCTTTGGGATTTGTTGCAACAGGAGGTTTTTATGAAGAATCTTGACTGATATACTGTAGGACCATGTAATTCAATGATGAGCCAAAGTTTCTTGGATGTCTTTTAGACATATCTGTGCTAGTACTATAATACTACAAACCAGCAAAATATGAAGTCAGGGAGAAAAAAAAAAGATTGGAAAACTACACAAATAGGAAGAAACCATGCCGAGACGTAGGAAGTACCCATTACTTTTTCTGCATTGTTACTGAAGAGAGAGACAGAAAAACAGGTTTGAACTAATCTTACGTAGCAAGCAAGCATTGAGTCGATGCCAGTGCGCCATTCTTTCATTAGAATTTGCCAATAAATTATGAAATTGTGGTTTCTAGTTTTAAATAGTGCTTCCACTGACAATGAAATGAATTTCAAAGATCTGTGAGATTTCATTAGTAGAGTCCCATGGTGAAAAGGAACCTTAGGCTGCCCTGGGTTATCCTAAGATAGAAGTATTCATTTTTTTTTTTGTATGGATTTAGCGGAACATGTGTTATTAACTCTGCTATCTCTTTAAAAAGTGAGCATCCAGGATTTTGGCTACAAATACACATTTGTATCTTTTTGCATATTACTTTACCAACACCTGTCCTGTTTTTAGACTGTCTCTGTCTCATTATCATGAAAAACTTAAATCTTATGCTTGTTTTTCTACAATAAAAGTTAAATTATGTTATCAGGTCTGTAACAAGGCGGGCATTTTCTCTAATAAGGTCTTCAATTTCCTTATGTTAAAGAACTATAACTCAAACTCGTTATGTACTCACGTATGCACAAGTTCATGAGCCAAAGGGTGACATATTTTAGGGCGGGGATATTAAACGATATCTATTGTACTGTAAAATAACCGTTTCTCAATTGCAGTATCACAATAGAATTTCTTTTTTTTTCTCTTTTGGATAGTAGCCAATCATAATTAAGCAGCGCCGAACAAATGGGAACAGAGTCAGGTTAGGCTGACGTGTTTACGTAATGCAAAACGGTAGAAAAGCTGCACACTTGTGTATATTTGGGCTGCGGTAACCACCTCAGCAACAAAATAAAAGAGCGTTCCTTCTGGGGAGAAACCAACAGAACATGGGTAACGTTACTGAAAAGAATGAGAATTGCAAAATTGCGACAAGGCTGTATTTATAAATGGGGTGCTGAATCTTGTTCCTACTTTTCACCAGGAGTTTGGCGGAGCAGCATTTGTGGGCGTGGTTCTATTCAAAGTTTGTCAGTAGAAAGAGTTTGTACAACACCCTGCGAGGCGGCACACAGACGGGGCTGCTAAGCAGCGATAGTAGTACCGAGCGTAGTGAGAGCAGAGCAAAAGATCATTTTTCTTTTGGCTGGCAACAATTTTCTCACTGACAGTATACCTCTATCTCCAACCACTTTAAACTTATAGCCTTTTGAAATTTTGATATATCAAAATTGTATTTTTTCTTTTTTTTTGCTCCTAGCATTTTTATTTGACACTGACATAATTCCTTATATGTCCATTTAGTCAGTTACCCCGTTATACTTGGAGGGTTTTAGATTCCCATTTTCTTTTGTTTATTGCCTCAATATATAAGATGGTAGCATTTTATTTTATGTTATATTTGAAAGCTGCTTTATTGTGCATGGATTTTACACAAGACATTTATTTTATGTTCCGTCAGTATCTGTTATGTTGAACAGAAAAAGAATATATACTTAAAACAATTTGATTTGATTTCACACCTCACTAATGCGCTGCAGAACATTTAAACTTGGCAAATATGGTGATTGGTTTTATATTGTTATATATATCTATATATATATATATATATATATATATAGATATATATATATTGACATCGCCTGGAATAAAAAACAATATTGCGATATGAAAAAAATCCTATATCATCCAGCCCCAACATATTTGTATTACTGCTGAATCAGAGTGTCATATTGAGCAAGGAAACTGAATGGAAATCACATCTTTGCAATGGAATGGCCATTTAATGAAAGAAATTAAAATTTTTAGATTATGGTAAAAAAAAAAAATCATCTAGAGTTTTGTTTGTTTTACCATAATTGATGTGAACTTCAGGCACATTTATTCCAGAGTTTCTGTTCTCCTTGTTGAACAGCTTCCATTCATCTGTGAATTCTTTCTACAAGGCCTAGACGTGTGTTTTGGGTAAGATTTGGCCATTCTTTTTTAGTGAAAGATACTGGCCCGGCTTGGAGTATCCGCTGCAGTTCATGCCGAAGTTATACTGTTGTTTAAATCTCATGGCTATGTTCAGGCCAGTTTTTGACACCAAAGCCATTTGTCCATATTACAAACCTCGCTCTGTGAGCTGGTTCGGTCACGTTGATATGAAAGTGGTCATACCGAAACTGTCCCAGTGACACTTGGAGCATGAACATTTCCGAAATATCTTGGTATGCAGAAGCAGCAAGAGTAGCTATCAGTAGTACTAACAGCCAAGGCCAACTCCTACATAAACAGTCCAACTCTAATTCCCTCTCTTAAATGATGCACTTGTCACTACTTTAAACAGTCGAAGCCAAAGTAGATTGTTGAAATAGAAAACAATCTTCTCAAGTAAACATGTCTCCACTGCTCTCTCCATTGTACTTCATGGTGCAAGGCTTGGATGAAGTTTGTGATCCATTGAAGCCCATAAAGACAAGTGTTGAACTAATCTCAAGGCCACATGAAATATGGAGGTCTGTTGCTATTGACTCTCTAAAAATGGCATGCATCCATGGATCCTGATGGTATTTTATCACACATGGATATCCTCTTTGTGGATGAGTTGCTTTCATTGCCAATTTCTTCCACTAAGTTATAATACAATGAACAGCCGTATGTGAAAATATTTAGCAGAGAGCAAATGTAACAAAACAATGTCACTGAACAGTACCATGCTCTCATTCATTGATCTAATGACCATGCCTAGCAGCTAACTTACCTGAGGCAATGAATCTTATCTAATTTACTTTTTTGACCCAATACTTGTTGAAGTATTGTGCAGTTTACCATTTTATTTAACACATAATAGTGACCAGCTAACAAACTATGTTGTTTATTCAAGATAAAGTAATCAGAAAGTGAAAGAAAGAAAAACATGGAAAATAATAACACAAACTCTGTTAAGCTAATTATGGCATCTTATTCATCAACAGCTTCATTTTCTGTTAAAAGAAAACCAATAAGACAAGACTTTCGGTTGTTTGTGGGCTCTGGTTCCATTCCCTGTTTCATGCAAACAAGTAAGTGTTGGCATAAGTAGACTTTGACAGAAGAAAAGAACAACACTCCACTAGGGCTGCAACTAACGACTATTTTAATAGTCGACTAGTCACCGGCTAATGAAACGATTAGTCGACTAATCGGATAATTATAAATTTTTTCTTAAATTTAGCATGAAATTGCTTTAGTTATGTGGCAAATGATAATAAACACAAGAAAGATGG
Organism: Orestias chungarensis; assembly: GCA_032876305.1. Classification (NCBI taxonomy): domain Eukaryota; kingdom Metazoa; phylum Chordata; class Actinopteri; order Cyprinodontiformes; family Cyprinodontidae; genus Orestias; species Orestias chungarensis. The sequence continues at coordinate 535,655 of JAVLVB010001120.1, forward strand.
GTACGTCAATGAAATATGCATCTTTTATTAATCTTTGCTGCTGATTCATACAAAAAGTAAATAAAAATGTCCCATCTGAGACCAGTTAGGCCCAGTGCACAGTCAGTATAGACGTAAATCCAAAAATAAATAAATCTCTGTCCATTTTTTAAGGACAGGCAAAGGGGTTTAATAAAAAAAATTATGAATTAAAATCAAGTAAACATTTTTTCCCGTAAGCCAAGCAGCAGCAAAACCGTGAATAAAACAAAGCGCATTTTGTGAGGTACGTTCAGTGGTGAACTGCAAAACAACTTTACAATTCTCAACAGTCTGAAATCTGACGGTTTTAACCACTGACTTTGTAGATACAAATTCAAGTTGTAAGCACGGGCTCTCAAACTGGGCTATCATCCGTTGAAACCCGGAACCATCGACCACAGAGAGTAGCATCATATAATAGATCCTTATCTGCAATACTGACTCAGTGAGGGCAGTTGCCTGCAACAGGCAACGGGGTGCACATCTGCTTCTTTTGTAGAAAGGAGTCCATGGTGGCTCTCTTCGTCGGACTGCATGTATTTAATTTAAAATACGTTTGTCAGGCACAGTCAGGCATAACGTTAAAGCTCGTATTGGGGTGAATATTGCTTGAATCTTACCGAAATGAGTCAGACTCTGTTTCAAGTGCCCGACATGCGTTCTTTTTGTTCGATACGCAAGGTCTGCTTTGCAAACCTTGCAAGTAGTGATGGGTCCGGCAACACAGATGCGTGTATCAAACTCATAGACCAAAACCTGTGTTGGTGCGCGTATTGATTTCAGCAAGTCACATGACCGATACAGCAACTGTTTTGAAATGACACTGAAGCACCAAACTGTGTTTATAAGGAAGCGAATCTGTCAACTGGATGCATTCTGGATCTTTTTCGGTACAGCGTCAACTATGGAGCCACAAGGCAAACAAAAGATTTCTGCACTGTGGGACCATTTTGGTCTTACAGTTGAAAATAAGGGAATTGTTTTCCTTTCGTTCTTTCATCCGGTTCTTTTCAGCTTCTACTTGATCTATCTAAATCCAAATTCAGCTGAAATGAACTCTTAGTCGAAAAAGCGTAACAGAGAAAGTTTCGAAACGTTGGAAAAACTTTTTTTTATAAAAATTTGTGAAGAAAAACCTCAGTCCACAAGCATCCTCATTTCAAACACATTCACTTAAATTTTGACTTTATGGTACATGTTCACATTATTTATTGAGTGTATCTAAGAATATCACGTTTTCAATTTAACGTAAGATATTAAATAATACAATATATACTATACAATAACATACAATGAGTTAAATGTTATTGTTTACACTGGTTCATCAAATCAGTCTATCTACGTTTCCTGTAGGGATTTTTAAACGTCCAGCAGGTGTCAGTATTCAGTGACACAGTATCAATACAGTTTTGCTATGTGTCGAAACGCTTCAAGATGGCTCATCTACCCATCACTACATGCAAGTAATCTATTTATTCGCCGTATCCAAAAATGCTCAGAAACTTTAGAAGTTTTTGTACGCATTGCTAATGTGTTGGACGCCGCCATTTCTGTGTAGGTAACCGCTCTACGCTGTCGTGCACGTGACTCTCGGCAGATTGTAATTAAGCGAGATACCTCACTCTGTTGGAAAAACACGTATGGCTACAATAGTCGACAATGGAATTCATTGTCGACTTTTTCTATCATCGATTTTTGTCGACAACGTCGACGAACCGTTGCAGCCCTACACTCCACCAGTTAGTATTTGCAAATAGGCTGGGTTACAGCTGTGCTTGTGCATGCACATGTTTTAGAGGGTGTCTTTATGAGCTCCAGTATGAATATATGTGTGTACGTGTGTCCCAAGCTTGAGGCAACCAGGCCAGCGGCTATAATTACAATGACGGATGTGAAGGAACTGGGTCGGCTTCGCAAGAGATCGGCCCCTGGGACGACAAGACCACCTCGAGCCCTGAATCAATAAAGAACACTTGCGCATACACAAAGTTGAATACGCCTAACACAAATTAGGAAGGAATATATATATATATATATATATATATATATATATATATATATATATATATATATATATATATATATAT